>RCHF01000773.1:0-44257 GCA_003987895.1 Neonothopanus nambi
ATAGTGCTAGATTCAGTCAGAAGTGGAATTTCGTATAACAATGGATGGATTCGCACATGCTCCTTGATCGAATGTCAACTCGTCTGGAAGTGGCAGGACACTTCCGACGTGAGCAACCATCTTATCAGCATAAGTGCCCTGTCCTGCACCAAATACACGATCTCCAGGCTTGAGAGAACACCCTTTCGGAATGGGTGAATTCTTGGATATTCTACCAGCAAACTCTGTTCCGAGAACGAATGGTAGTGGAGGTTTGTTTTGGTACTTTCCTTGAGTTTGTAGAATCTATCAGGCTTGGTCAGCGCCACACGAATGTACACAACTTGAAAATACTTACGTCGAAAAAGTTGAGCCCTGCGCTGTATACGTCGATTAAGACTTCGTCGGCTTTCACTCGAGGTTCCGGAGCATCATGAGACAAAGTAATGTTTTCATGACGAGTGAGTTCTTTTACTACAAACGCTCGCATTCCAAAGCTATCTTGTGAAACTGGTATGCTCGAGGTTGGCGTTCAAGGTTACTGTCTCAGGTTACGGACATAGGTTATTGTTTCAGGTATGGAGAATGCGGGGAAACCGGGTATCCCAAATGCCGGAATCATAACGGAATCAGAATATGCAAATGTGTATATACTATTACAATGAGATGTTTCTACTTGATGGTCATTCAGCGTTACTTCAGTGACTGCTTCCTCTTCTACTATCACACAAACCCAAATCCTTCTGCACCCTCGTTGATAGCAAGTAATAATTGTTGTCTGAGCATTTCGTATGACGAATATTGTGGCAGGTCAATTTGATTGAAGCCTACAGAGGGATGTCAGACAGCACAATAGCAGGTATAGGAGTCGACGTACAGGTATGGGCCTGGGGAAGTCGATCTGACTCTCCGTAAGCACGATGTATCGAGAACTTCTGAACTCCTTGAACTCCTTGCAAGTCGACGAAGCCACTCAAGGGAACTCTAGAAGTACCAGTCGCAAAGCTCAGCACTTTTGCACGTTCGTCGCGGTTGAATGATTTCAAGGCTCGCCACCACCAAACAATATTAGGATCAGAGCTAGTGTAACCGTTATATTCCGTGGCCGCCCGCCATTCGTCTACGTCGATATCAGGGGTACCAGAGATCAGTAGCTCTAGCTCCTGTTCATTGAACTAATCACAAGAAAACTGTTATCATCCACGTCAGCTTCAGATATGCTTCACTTACGACAGTAATAAGATCCTTAGGAACAATTTCGTAGAAGCCACTCAATAGATGCTCGATTTGCTCTTTGATGGAGGAGTAGAGATGGTGGTAGGGTCTCACTCCCATCTTTTAGTGGCACTATACAATTGACTCCGAACTAGAACCCATCTCAGTAAAAAAAAGAACCAAGGGAATTAAAACAATCACCTCGTCAGCTTCCGCGCTAAATGTCAGCTCCAACGGGGTGGGGTCATTCTCCAGAATCCAACAAAGAGATTTATAGTACTCTGAATCAACCCACTCTACATCTCTATGATCCACAGGCTTGCCAAGTATTTGACGATACAGACTGCGAGCAAAGTAAGCATCTAGGAGCTGCCCATCATAGATAGCCTTTCCGATAACCCACCCAACAAACTTGAAGAACGGCAAATGCTCCGGGTTTACCCACGAATTCTTGTTGGGTTGGTATTTCAACTTATCAGCGGCACAGGGTTAGAAGAGAGCGTTATTAGGATCAAACATCTGGCGTGCAAGTATTTAGAGCCATTCTCGTGTTAGGCCACCTGCATCCACACCTTCCTCGTCGTAAAAGCGAATACTAAGCTTGCTGTATTTGATTTGGTCACCTGTCTTCTGTTGGAACTGTTGGAAGCTATCTTCAAACACTTGGGTTCGACATATGTTCAGCTGTATCGTGCCATGATGCTCTTGGGCGTGAGGACGTCTATGTAGCTGCTGAGTGAAGTAGTTTTGTTTGTTGTCGAGGTCTAGAATGCGAGGAATGTGGACGAGTAAAGAAAACGATCCACTCATCAATGAAGGGTTATTCCGGACCATCACATTAAGAACCTTGCGGTGAGCATCTGTGAAAGTGACGAATAGATCCTCCATGGATTCGCGAGGTGTGGTCGGAGTCTTTGGAGAGGATGTCGCTCACAACAAGCGAGCAGCTGACAATGCATTGGCGCCAACATACTTGCATGCCACCATCAGAGATTCGATAAGAGGAAGGAGGACAGTTGCGACATGTTTGGTGTCTGTCTGGCTTCTCTTCAATTATTGCCAAGCAATCTCCGAGACATTTATAAGAAGTGAAATGGAAGGACTCGTATATAGCCTGAACCTTTTCTGTATCTTCGGTTTTGGAAACACTTGTCCCCGAAGTCGATGGACAAGGCGAGTACATGCAGTCAATTGTCTTGAGGACCCGTAACAACTTCGCTTGGACAGAAGAAGGGGCTGAGGACTTGGATGCCGCTGAGCTGAGCTTAGCTGATTCTCAGTCCCTTGCAGAGTGCCTACAAGTTGGTCTAAGTCAGAGTAGAGAGTTAGTCCAAATTCTTGAGCTTTCCCCTTCAGCTCTTGAGCAATAATATCCTGAGTGTCAGGAATGTAAGACAGATGCTGGATAAGGTTCAAGCTTTGGTGGAAGTGTGCAGGCTGAGCACTCGCCGACCGTAAGAATATTAACAATGAGGCGAAGGACGACATGAGGTATCTGAGGGGGGTTTGCAAGGAGTATCTGTTGTTCCACAGCTTGAATTGTCATATCACCTTTAGTGTTCACGACAGGAGGATCAGATGCTAGAGGAACATCAGACAAGAAAATATCTGAGTAATGAAGACCTGGCATACAAGGTGTAGGTTGAGATGTGTCAGCGGCATTGCTTGGTGCCGAAGGTGGGGGTATACTAGGTGGTTCAATCGGATCAGTGCCGCTTTGAGAATCTTCAGATGCGGGAACAGAAGGAGCTGCAGCAGCAGGACTTTCCGTTGGGGGTACAACAGTGTCCTTAGAAGACCCAGATTGAAGCTGTGACTGCATTTTGGCATCCTTGATTGGTCGGGTCACTGTTGCCAGCAGTCCAACTACGGACTCCATTATGAATGGTGTGTGAAGTAACGATTGACGGCCCAGAAGTCCAAGCAAGAGCACAATAGGATAATGGGTCTGTGGCTGTCACTCCTTGCTTGATGTTGGCTGGTGCAAGCCTGCAGAGAGTTTGTGCTCTGCTGAGAAAAAGAGTGAAGAGGAAGGATTAGAGGTCACAATATATATCAAGGCTTCATAACATTGCCGAGAAATGAGGTCAGGGACTGCTTCGTCTTGACTGCCAGACAATGCTAGGGGGGTAATGATATCTGATCCTGGCTTTTGTTTGCCAGCACTCTTCGGCTTTGAGCTTCTGAATGACATTTGGGAGAAACTTTTGTCTACAGCAGCCAGGTCACCCATTCCATCCTGAAGAATATCCAGGAGGAAATTGAATAACTCAGTCCATGTCTTTGAATTCCCACACAAATTGACCAGTACCCTGAACAGAAGTGTCTTCTTCAAAACTTGGAGGATAAACAGGAGACGGACAGGGGCTGCAATTCCAGCCTTATCCAGCAATTGTATAGCATCATCCTGGGGCGCAAACTTTCAAGGGGCAGATGAGCCAGGCACAGCTCGAATCCCACGCGATCCCACATGAATTTGACGTGCATGCTCACTGCGATAAGCAACTACCTCTGCAATCATGTGTGAAGGAAGAGTCTGAATGAAACCATCATCCTGGTCCATAAGCACTGCCTGTCGCAGAGTGGGATCAAGGCTAGTGATGAAACTGGCAGGGTCAATGTCAGTTGAGGTCCTGGTCACACTGAGCGATGCTTGAGGCTCTTCCGCTGACCACCTTGCCCGTTCCATGGCTTCTTGCTGAATGATTTCAGCATGGATTTCAGGAGGTAAAGCATCGAGAAACTCTACGCTGATTTGTGAATCTGCAGGGTGTTCCACATGGGCAGCACGCTGATCGCACACATGTTGATTTGAAACCTCTCTCATATCATCTGGAAGTGCCTCTAAGAGTGTCGGATCGATCCCAGTGTCTGTGATGTCTACGGCACTGCTGTGGATCATTACTGTAACACGAGTCTGCGTATTGGAAGTCTCCGCAGCATTGGAAGGCTCTCCAGCTTCACCACTTTGGCCATTGGATAAAAGCGCAGACCCAGAAGATGTCTCATCCGCCATTTCGGCATCTGTATCTGTATCTGGTGGAGGAACGTCTTTCATACATTGATCCTCTGGTATAGATGGTTCGCCATTTGGAAAGACTGCAGAGATAGCAGACTCTGTCGGCATCTCTGGCTGGTTAGTAGCATCATCTCGTGCTTTTGCCTTGGCCTCTTCTCATGTTTTTGCTTCGGCTTCTTCCTTAGCTTTTTATTTGGCCTCTGCCTTGGCTTTTCTTTGGCCTCTTCCTTGGCTTTTGCTTCAGCTTCTCTTTGACACACCGCTTCCTGCTCTTCACAAAACTTGGATAGCTTTACAGCCTCCACGGCAGCCGGAAGGAGAACCACAACAACATGATTTGCTAACTTTGAAGCATGCTCGCTAATGATGAAATCGCCGTGCAGGACTTTGACTTCCTCAGCCCATCGTTGAAGTGCAAGGAGTGGATCCAAAGGGCGTGCCTGTGTTGAGGATGAAGAAGTTCTGGAATCTCTTTCCATTCTGACAGAAACTTGGATAACTTGAGGTCGGTGCTGTTGCAGATGCCCCAAGTCCATGAACACGTGCGCAGGCACGTCAAGATGGTTTCCGGGCCACCACCTCCACAACCACACGTCATGATATGATGGAAAAACTAGATTGCACCACCTTGTAGAAACCTATAACGATATCTCAGTCAGTTGAGTGTGAATGACTATATTATGCTGGTGTACCTATAACGATATCTAAAATACATTAGTTAAGATACTATGATAGAAGATATGAGTGGCATACCTCAGTCAGTTGAGTGTGAATGACTGAGGTATGTATTTGATGTGGCAACGCGTTTACACTTGTTGCCACGTGACGGTTATCTGTCTATGTATGTGCAGCTGTGCACTGTACTTCAACTCCAACACTCCTCCTCAGCGTGCAGCTCATTACTCCTCCTCGTTTGTAACATCTGGCTTCTTCAATCCCATCCAGCCTCTGAGTTTTTGGAACTGTGGGATAGGAAGTGCCTTGGTAAAGGCATCTGCAAGGTTATCTTTGGTTGGGATATGGAAAAATTCCACTCTCTGTTGTTCAACACATTCTCGGACATAGTGGTGTTGGGTGTCTATATGTTTACTTCATTGATGGAAAGAAGCATCCTCTGTGAGTATCCTTGCACCTCTGTTGTCTATCAGCAGGGGGGAGGGATTTTCTTGGGTGAAGCCAATCTCATCTAATAGGGTCCTTAGCCATACAGTCTCCTTACTAGCGAAGCATGCAGCAATATATTCAGCTTTGGTTGAAGATGTGGAGACTGTGGCCTGCTTTTTAGACATCCAGGAGATGAGTCCGCTTCCTAGGGAGAAAGCGTAGCCTGAGATGGATTTACGTGTGTCAGGGCAGTTGGCATAATCAGAGTCTGTGAAACCGATGAGGTGTGCAGTTTTCTTTCCTCCTAGTTCCAGCACTAAGTCTCGAGTTCCCTTCAGATATCGAACAACATGGATTGCTTGTTCCCAATGTTTTCGTCCATAGCAGTCATTGAACCGGCTTAGCTGTCCTACTGCATGTGCGATGTCTGGCCGTGTTCCTACAGCAAGGTACATGAGGGAGCCAACAAGTGGGCGGTAAGGGACTTTCTCAGCCATGTATTCCCTCTCCTCCTTGGTCTGAGGACAGTCCTGTTTAGATAAGCGTGTCCCGGGTGTGAGGGGTGTTTTCACAGGGTTGGCATCTTTTTGACCGAATTGGCTGATGATACAGTCGATAAGGGCAGTTTGCGAGAGCTGGATTGTGCACTTCTTACGGTTGCGCCGAAGTCGAATACCAACAACGAACTCGACAGCACCACCCGAGATTTCCCAAAGCTGACGCATCTGGTCTTTCAACTTTATGATGGCAGTAAGGTTACTGCCGATACAGGTAAAGTCATCGACATGAACGGTGCACATGATAGTGCCTTGCTCAGATTTCTTGTAATATAGGCAGTGCTCAACGCTGATCCGGGTGAAGCCCCAGTCCATCATAGCCTTGTGCATGGTGTGATACCAGGTACGTCCACCTTGTTTCATGCCATATAATGCCTTCTGTAACTCCCATACCCAGTCCTCTTTGCCAGGTTCTTCAAAACCTTTGGGCTGCTCCATGTATGAAGCTTCAGGGAGAATTCCATGTAGGTAGGCAGTTTTAACATCAATCTGTTCCATTTCCCAATCTAATGCAGTAGCAATATGGCTTAGAAGACGGAGTGTTTCCAAACGGCCTGTAGGTGAGGAGGTTTTATCGTAATCCTGTCCATATACAGCCTCAAAACCCCGGCAGACCCATCGTACTTTGTATCGGTACACATTTCCGTCAGCATCTCGCTTGCGCTTGAACACCGGTTTGCCCCGCATAACTTTGCGGCCATTAGGGACAGTGGAGCGTGGAATGAGCTTGTAAACTCCAAGGTCTCGGATAGATTTCATTTCATCATCAAATGCCCTTTTCCACTGATCTGACTCTGCAGAGGAGAAGGCTTCTTGCATGGTCTTTGGATCATCGGGGTATTTGACATCGATATCACCAAGTGTGGCAGCAGCAATGGATTCATCAAACCAGGCTCGCATGTCGTCGATGTTCTCGTCTTTGTCTACAGTATCGAGAAGAGTCTCTTGGTGAGGTGGAGTCTTTTCTTGACTGTCCTTAGTAGCTAACGTATCCTCTAGCCAGGCATGTAGTGCGTCTTGGTCACCTCCAGTGTCCAGGATTTCTTCAAGCCATGCTTGTGCAGCTGCTTTAGCCACATCACATTCAGCCTTTTTCCATGTAGCGCTGGCCTTGGATTCAGCTATGGCTTGCTCCAGACAACTGGGAACCGGGCCATTTTGCTTCTGATTTTCAGCATCTGCGAGGCGGTTGGAGCAGCATGGCTCATTGACAGATGTTGGGACTTCAATGGGGGGTTCTGTGTTGGTTGGTGGTGGGGGTGGGGCATTGGAAGCATCTGGAGGTGCTTCATCCTCAGTATCAGAATCGTCCTGGCGCCGTCTGGGATTTGTGGGGAGTGAGTCAGGGTTGGAAGCTTCTGAAGGTGTGTCTTCTATGATACAGTTAGGATATAGTGGGTTCGAAACTGAATCCTGTGATTCGATAAAGGAAACATGATATGATGTTATGATGCATTGTGAGGGTCGGTGATAGCAGATGTATGCCTTTGAGTTTGGTGAGTAACCAATGAGGACGCATTCAAGTGAGCGCTCATAGATTTTAGGGTTGTGTTTGTGTTGTATAAGCACGAATGCACGACAACCGATTTCATGTAGATGTGCAAGGTTGGGCTTACGCTTGTAAAGAACTTCGAAAGGAGTTTTACCCTTAAGGGCACGAGTTGGTGTACGGAGTGCAATGTATGCTGCAGTTTCAACGAAGTAGTCCCAGAGATTTGCAGGAACATTTACTTCAGAGCGCATGGCTCTTGCATGCCCAAACAATGTGCGGTGACTATGTTCAACCATTCTGATGTGTGCTGAGGTATAGGGTGCAGTAAATTCTTGCTGTGTTCCCTTGCTGGCTAACCACTCCTTCATAGCATTGGAGCTCAGTTCGCTGGAGTCAGTACAGTATACTCCAACTTTGAGACCAGGAAATTCAATTTCTCGTTCCCGCTCCCATTTCTGTAGCATTGGGTAGGCCATGGCTTTGGAGGTAAGAGGTATTGCCCATATAGCGTGAGAGCATTCATCAATGAGTTCCATAGAATACAAATTATGTCTAGTAGATTGTATGTCCTCTGGCCCTGTCAAGTCTACATACACCACCTCAAACAGTCGGGTAGCCTTAGGTCCTTCACAGACTTTTGGCACCGTCGTTTTGGTTTGTTTCCCCTGGATGCAATGTGAGCATGTGGGTGGTGTATGAGACAGATCCACGGGCATACCTTTGGCCAGGTGGTTCCGTGCCATATGGATGATGGACTGGACATTGACATGGCCTAGATGCCGATGCCATGTTGCAAGAGTGGGAACAATTCTGGTAGCATGAGCGTGTTCGACTTTGGACGTGACAGAGCCGTTTAATGCGTATAATTTCTTGTTGACACGAGTACCTGTGGCAATGAGGGATTTTCAGGCACAGTGAGTAACTTTGCAGTCTATATTGGAGAAGGTTATGTCATATCCCTTGTCACAGATCCGTCCCACAGACAGTAAGTGGATAGTAGCACCGGGGATGTAAAGTACTTTCTCGAAGCTCAGACATGCGCCTCGGGCCTGTTTCAGCTTTACAGTCCCTGTACCCACTGCCGTGATGGAGCTCCCTCCGACCCCTCTAACGGTAATCGGTGGAATGGGTTGTAGGTCAAGGAAGTCAGAGCGCTCTGGTGTGAGATGGACTGTTGCACCACTGTCTAGGTGCCATGGCCCTAACTCGGTATTTAGTAATGCGAATTTGGAGGATTCTTCAGCAACAACTGGTTGTACGTTTAGCTCTCCTGGAAGGGGTGATGCGGAGATGTGATCTTTCCAGTCAACGGATGACTTGGGATCGTCAGTCAAGATCATGGAAAATTCGCTGTCAGAGATATCATGGAATTGGTTAGCAAGTGCTCGGAGTTGATCATTTGGGGTAGTAGCACTAGCTGCAACCTCCTCTGTTTCCTCGATCAATGTATAGGCCTTCCCAGACTCATCGACGAAGCATTTTCCTTTCTTCCCGGCCTCTCCTCTTCCATCTTTAGCCTGTTTCGCATCCCGTGCCTCCTGTGTTTTGCGTCAGGCAGCAAGTACCTCATCACGCTTCCCCTCCATAGGGCCTCCTGGTGCCCAGCAGTCTTCTGTCTTGTGTGCTCCGAAACATCCAGGGATGGTGCACTTTGGTCGGCCTTTGGCTTTGGTGGGAGATGGTCATGCTGTAGCCACAATGGCATTAGCTCGGTCAGCGTCCTTGAGTTCTTTCTGAACATGACGGTACTCTTGCTCTAAATGGGTAGTGATGGTGTTTAAATTGAGTCCACCAGGAGCAGTAAGGAAGGTGTCGAGGGATTCACATATGGAGTGCAGTTCAGAGCTCATGGCATTGAGGAGGATGATCTTGTGGAAATGGTCTTGGTTAGGTATGCCGATCTCGAAGATATGCTTTACGAGGTCACTGATATTTGTCATAACATCAGGTATGGTAAGATCACGGGTGAAACGAACACTGAAGGCCTCTTCGATAAGTAAGATTTGTGTTACGTTGCCTTGTTGTCAGTGTCGTTTCTGTAGAGACTCCCACATTTTGTGAGCGGTCTTGCATTCACGCACATGTTTCTTCTTGGCAGCAGTGAGTCGCATCCGGATGCATGCTCGTGCCATGTCGTCATTGTCCTCCCATGCAGTGAGGCCGTCTTTGTCTGTTGTAGCTGGCTTTTTGACTCGGTCAAGAACATAGCCCTTGAGTTGTACAAGTAGTAAAGCATCGAGGCAGTTTTCAGACCATTCGGTCCAGTTGCCTTTGTTGATGTCGAGGGCAGCAAATTCTTGGAAGCAGGAGGCGTCTTTGACTCGGGTGATAGTAGTGGTGGTCATTGTAGATAAAGAAAGGTTGGAAAGTTTAGTGGTAAGATTGTCAAGAGTGGTATCGTCAGGGCTGGTAGGGCCCAAGGTCATAAAAAAATCTGGCTTCTACACATCTGTCTTGCAAGAGATCAGAACTCAAAAGCCCATAACCTGTAGAAACCTATAACGATATCTCAGTCAGTTGAGTGTGAATGACTATATTATGCTGGTGTACCTATAACGATATCTAAAATACATTAGTTAAGATACTATGATAGAAGATATGAGTGGCATACCTCAGTCAGTTGAGTGTGAATGACTGAGGTATGTATTTGACACGGCAACGCATTTACACTTGTTGCCATGTGACGGTTATCTGTCTATGTATGTGCGGCTGTGTGCTGTACTTCAACTCCAACACACCTCCAATAAGCTCTTCAATTATCTGCACACGCTGAGGTTGACGAGAACCTCCTAGCTGTGATGTAGGAGGGTGATTAGCGGTAGATGAAGTGTCAAGGAGAAGGGGATGTGTGGTCAGGTGGGGAAGCACCGCTACTTTGAGCATGTCCGAATATCGAGACGTTGTCATCTGCCAGTCGAGAGTCAGTATCATGTTGCTGATGTTCAGGAGTATACTAACCAGCCGGTACTGCGATGTCTGCGAGGGAAGAATCCAGGTCCAGTGCCAGTATTGTCTCCAAATATATTTCGAACGATGTCACCACTTTCGATGAGGTCCAATCCTTGATTGAAGCTGAGAGAACATAAGATGATTTCAACCAAAAATAATGAAAGCCCGACACACTCTTCAGAAACTTCAGAAACCATATCAGGTTCTTCGTCATCTTTGTGGATTATTTGTATCAGACCTGAGTCGTGGCTTAGCAATTCCATAGTACATGATGAAGATGACCCTACCTCCACTATCGTCCTCATCTTCTGCTTCGTCTTCCAAATCTTCGGGATCGATATCACCACAGATGTCCTGCATGATATCAGTATAAAGGACCATAGCAGCAACGTGTATGACCCACCTGCCATACCGTTTCTTCATTGCCACCATCCATTTCATCCTTGTCACCCTGAGCATCTTCGTTGTCCTTTTCGTCATCCTCCTCATTCTCATCAACTGCTTCCTGTACGAGATCTTCATTGTCGTCATCCACTTCTTCACCATCATCCCAAACTTCACCAGCGGCTGCATCATCCCCCTTTTCCACCAAGGACTTGACCAATCCCACCTCGTGCAAATTTCCTCAGTGGACTTGAGAGGAAGGTTTCGCCAACCTTGATTTCAATATTGAAGTCCTCCAGAATGTCGACACCCTTCGGACTGGGATATTCAAATAGGACAGGTTCAAGCCTGTTCCTTGTCGATCGTGAGCTCAAGTGACTCCAGTATTTGTAGAAATAGCATAGCGGTTCTGGAAACACCCTGCTTGCATTGGTTTATTCAAGTGAGGGCCTCTTGTGCTGACTGCCTTGCATGCTCCATGGCTTCTGTCTGAATAATATCAAGGGATGGAGCTTCGTCGCCATTGAAGTTCCTGTCTTCTGTTTGCTGAGAGATAAAACCGTCAGATTAAGAAGTTCCAACATCCAATAAGAAATTTTTGATCATACCCCACCTTAGATGCCAAGTACAGAGTTCTGAAATAAGTTACAGTCTGTTGTAAGCGTTGAGCTCATTGCGAGCATCGAGCCCATTGCAAGTGTTGAGCTCCCATATTCTTCACCGTGTCTTTTAAAGGGGGCCAAAAAGCACTGGTCATAGGCTCATGTTTCGAAGGAGAGGTGTCAGTTGACGTAGGCCAGTAAGTTCAAGCTTGACCAGAGTTGGACAGTAGAAGATCCTGCAGTCACATGATTCCGGCATGATTCTATCATAATCTAGCCCCGGCTGTCACGGTCCGGCTGACCCACGAGTCTGAAAATTATGAGCCATAGGCCATCATGCATCAGTCTTGGTTATATTTAAATCACATATATAAAGGCAAAGTCTTCTAATTTCCCATTCTTCTCCTCTTTCATCTAAACTACCACCTTGAAATCAGAGAACTGTAAGGTCTACTACTTTTCACTGTTCACTTACTTTAAGAGTGACTGGCATATTACAGATTCCTCATAAAACTATTCTTAGGTCCAACTCTTACTACTGAGCTCAGTCACAAAGCTTTCACTTTCCAGTCCAGAGTAAGTTGGGCACTCTTTAAAGACTAGACTGTTTATACTAATTTCTTTTTTAGCATAATCCTCACTGCTAGGCTCAGCCAAAAAGCTTTGGCTTTCCAGTTCAAAGTAGGTCCATGGCTCTTTGGAGATTAGACTGATCTTTATATTAATTTGAACTCAGCTAATTCTTAGTTGAAATTCACTCTGAAAGTAAGTTTTGAGTTGATAGATTGAAGTCATAGCTACATCAAGTCTAACTTTCATTGAAAGTACAGTCATGCTATCCCAAAACTGGGACCAAGACTATTCTGAGGATCCAGAAAGCTCAGCATTGACTTGCAGTGCTTGTGGCAAGGTCTTTGTACAAAGAAATGCCTATGAAGCTCACTTCAGAAGCTGCAAAGAAAATAAAAGAAGAATGTCTACTGGACAATCTTCATTGAAACAACTTCAAGCTGCCAAGAAAAGGAAGCAGCAGACTATACAAACCTTAGCTGAAAAGTTAGCACCACCTAGGGACCAAGAGGCCCCTACTATGGCAATTCCATCTGGCTCTGGCTCTAGCCAGCTTTCAGGACCCAGACACTCTCAAAGATCAAATGCAGGTGCCAAATATAAGGATATTCTTCCTCAATTACTTGAAACTGAACCTGATTTGATTGGCTCTGATTCTGGTTTAGTAGCAGATAATTCTGTACCATCACAGAGTCTGCCAACTGAAGTCCAGGTACAATCAATGCAATGGTGTACACCTCCCAATAAATTTGGATTGGTAAAGAGATTCTATGGGCCTAGAACTGTTCCAAATCACAATCCAGACCAGAAATTTACTTTGATGGAACTCTTCAATCACAACCAGGCTGAGGAAATAACTCAAGAGCCTCAAGAGGAATCAAATCCAGAAATAGGCATTTCAGAGTCTTCCTCTCAGCCCACTTCTCAATCCAAGTCATTTTATCCATATCCCAACTACTCAGTCATGCTCCTTCATATGTGGTACTGGGAGCATAGAAACAAGTCTCAAAAAGATTTCAGAAGGCTTATCAATATCTTAAGTAACCCAGAATTTCAGCAAGAAGATGTGGTTGGATTGGATTGGAAAAGTTTTGATAGGCAGCTAGTAGAGCCTGAGCAGATTGATGGCAGGGAGAGCAGCTTTTCTAGCTGGACTCAAACCCCAATTTCAATGAAAGTGCCTTTGGCCAAGCAATATTCAAAAGGGGAGCCCCACAACTTTAGCTCAGGCTCTTTACATCACAGATCCATAATCTCTATTATAAAGGAAAAGCTCTCGAAAGAGAACAATCTCAATCTTGATCCTTTTGAGCTTTGGTGGATCCCTTCTGCCCCTACACTTAATGCTAGTCCCTCTATATGGAAAAATAGTGCTCTTGCATCAGGGATTCTTCCTCCAGAGGCTATCAGAGTCCATGGAGAACTCTATTGGTCAGATGCTGCTATAAATGCACATATAGCCCTTCAAAATAGCCCTAGAGAGCCTGGATGTAATCTTGATAGAGTAATGCTGCCCTTGATGGCATACTCTGATGGCACACAGCTTACACATTTTGGATCTGCTCAACTTTGGCCTGGTTATTTATACTTTGGTGGAGACTCAAAATATGAAAGAGCTTGTCCTTCTAAAAACTTGGCAGAGCATTTTGCTTATTTTGCAAAGGTAGAAAGATTTCTATTGCTTTGATTATATTCTGGCTCATTTGGCTTGAATAGTTATCTTTATCAAGTTTTAGTGACTTTGTAGAAGCAATTACTAAAAAGAACTGTCCTCAACCACTTTTAACCCATGCTACAAAGCAGTATTTTCACTGCCAATGGGATATTATCCTAGATGATGATGACTTTGTTGAGGCTTATCATCATGGGATTTGCATTAATTGCTGGGACAACAAGACCAGAAGATTTTATCCAAGAGTCTTTATCTATTCTGCTGACTATCTGGAAAAGTGAGATTTCTAAATTAGAAAAATATCAGATAGTTTTAACTTTATAATCTATGATTTTAGGATTCTCATTGCCAATATAAAAAATATGGGCTCTCATCCATGTCCAAGGTGCCTTGTTTCAAAAGACCAAATTGACCAGTTAGGCACCAAGCAAGATCTACAAACAAGAAGTCCAGAATTTGCAAGAAAGGAAAGGGACCATCAGAAATGCCTATCCTTGGTATCTGCCATGATTTACAAGAAGCACAAAGCACTTAGCAATAAGGATATAAAGGAGTTCTTAGATAAATTTTCTTTGACCTCAAACTCAGTATGGATTTTGCTATATACTAGTAAGAGAAAGTACTAAGAAGTCTTTTTCAGAATGCATTCTTGGGCAAATTCTCAGATTGTGATTCCTTTCAGCTTTATAAAATGTTGGTGGTAGATTTCATGCATGAGATTGAGCTTGGTGTATGGAAATCTGTTTTCATGCATCTCCTCAGAATTCTCTGCTGCTACTCTGGAAAAATAGAGGAGCTGGATAGACAGTAAGATCTATAAAGCAATGCTTTTCTTAAATTTATCTAATAATAAAACATTCAGCTACAGACTCATGCCAGTATTTGGCAGAGATACTATTAGAAAATTTACCAGCAATATTTCTGAACTGAAACATATGACTGCTGATAAGTATGAGGATCTTTTGCAGGTAAAAAGATTTCAATATTCTGTATTTCTGTATTTCTAATTTTTTTTTACAAACTTAAAGTGTGCTATTCTAGTCTTTGATTCACTAATTCCTGAACCTTTCAATGGCCATATCATTGACCTACTCTATACACTCTCTCACTGGCATGGAATTATCAGCCTCAGACACCATACAAGCAAGAGTCTAGAATTAGCTACAGAGCTTTCAAATGCTCTAGCTAATGAGCTCAAGATATTTCAGGCTGAGGTTTGCACTAAGCATGCCACAAAAGAGTTACCACAAGAGAAGGAGGCCAGACTTCATAGACAAAAAAGCCAAAATCAAAATGGAGCTCAAAATAGTACAATGAAGAAATCATTCAATCTCAAGACTTACAAGATTCATGCCATTATGGACTATGTTCCTACTATCAAGGAATTTGGAACTGTGGATTCTTATAGTACAGCCATGGTAAGTAAAAGAAAAGAAATAGGACTCAAACTTAATTTTAGTATTTAGGGAGAAACTGAGCACAAGAAAGCAAAGGATAGATTTTGGCGCACCAATAGAAAGAGCTATGAAAAGCAATTAGCCAATACTGATACCCGCCTCCATAGGCTTCATAATATGGATATCAGTCTAGATTCAGAAGGCTTGGCTCCTGACCTGGTAGCCTTAAGTCAGCATCATTCTATTGGCAAAAGTCAAGATCAATCTATAAAGATTTTTCAATTTATAAGGGATAATATGAATTGTCACAGAGCAGCATTAGAGGTATGTTATATTTTAGATATTATAGAATCTTGAGCCAGTTATTCAAATTTGATTGCCAACTTAATTTTAGAATTTTCTTCCAAACCTGAAGAGACATCTTCTGGTACAAATGAAAGCAAAAATTCTGGAAGAGATACAATCCAAGACTGTTCAGTCTAACCTAAGCTCTGAATCTAGAGCAGCAACTGGATTCTCTACTTTTCCTTCTGCTTCTTCTATTGAGCAAATGGAATTTGACCCAACCAGGTTTTTTATTGATAAAGAGACAATCTATAGACACAGGACCTTCCATGTCAACTATACCACCTATGATATGAGAAGGAGCCAGGATTTAATTAATCCTGAAACTGGGCGCTGCAACATAATGCTGTTAAAGCATGAAGACTTAGATGAGCAACAACTTGACCAATCTCCTAGTAATATGCCTTGGTCAAAGCTGCAGTTCAAATATGCCAGAGTTCTTGGAGTCTTTCATGCAAATGTGGTCTATCAAGGTCCTGGTTCATTTTATGTGGATCCTAGAAGAATTGATTTTCTCTGGGTTCATTGGTATAAAGAACTGGCAGCTGATAGATCAAGAAGACTACATAGTCTATACTTTGCTTCCCCAAACTCTAGTGATTCATATGGATTTGTTGATCCAAGTGAAGTTATAAGAGCTGCCTATATTAGTCCTGCATTTGCATCTGGGCTCAATCCTGACTCTCATCAACTATGGCCTTCTAAAAACGCAAGTGAAATTATTGGATATAAACAATATTATGTTGGATGGTAAGCTAGATTTTTGTGATAGAAACTATCTCTTTGTTGATGAGCATTTAATTTGTAAGCTTTCCTGATAGAGATATGCTGGCAAGACACCACCATGGCTTGGCAATAGGGCATGCCTATAGTATGAACTCTTTTGATGCTGCCAGTGCTGCCTTTTCTCTTGGTCTTAAGCCAGCAGACACAGATCAGATGGATATAGAGGAAGCTAGCATGATTCCAGATCAACTTTCTAGTGCAGTAGAGTCATCAGAAGCAATGTTGGTGGATTCTCAACTGACTATGGAAAGCTCAAGATTACAACAAAGTAACTTAGCAATGGCAATGGAAGAGTTAGATTCTGACTCAGAGGATGAAGATCTCTATCCTGGAGAGTCAGAGTCTGATGCCCAGACTGATTTTCTTGAAGATGATGATGATTCACCTGAGTCAGAGTCAGGTTTTTAATAGTATTGTTCTGCCAGTGCTTTATCTATTACTTATAAAATACTAGGCTGTTTGTCTATTATGTGTATGTCATGAAAGACCTTATATGGCTGTTAATCTTCAATGTACAATGAGTATAAGGTAAGTTTTTGATTAATACTCGAGGTCCCTCACTTTCTCCAACTCCTTTTTAACAAGTTCAAGCCTTGATGCTTTAATTTTCAAGAATTGTGAGGTTACAAAAGATTTGCTTTACAAAACACTGACATGACAGTAATGCAATGCTAAAGTTACAAGGCTCCATGGTGTAATGGTGAATGCATCTTATTATCTATAGATAATTTGATTGTGTCATGTGGGTTCAAATCCTGCTGGAGTCTTTATCACCTCTACCACACTGGTTTTTATTTTGTCCAACAGTATCTTACCTTACTCCATGCAACAAAAGGTAAATATTTAAATACCTATACTGGCAGCAAGGTTGTCATTGAGTTTTGACACCCCATTTCAGACTGATAGGAAAACTACAACTAGGTATATTTGTTATAGACCAAGAACAATTTAAAAGCTTTAAAAGCAGCGACTACCAGTATATACACTACAAATATCACCATAAACCTTGCCTGAATAGCTAGCTACCTTTCACCTCCTCAAGCTTCCGTCTGCCTTTTTATTGTACAGGAGTCCTAGTTGCCGGAGTGCTGAGTCTTCACCCTCTTCATCAGGGCCTTGGCTCCATGTTCATGAGAAGACCCTGATGACTTCCTCTTGGACCTCCTCGCTGTATCACACCATGACTTCTTTGACAAGGCCTGCAAAGTGGAAGTGGACTCATACTTAGTCATGCCTTCAAACTGTGCAGCATCCTTGTGTTTCCCAGCCAGGTTTGATACATCAGTCAATTTCCCCCTAACTCGTGCAAGGTTGGGTTTTGTGCTGGTGGTGGAGGGTGCTGAAGATGGAAGATGTCTCTTCAACCTTGAAGCTGTCAGACTGGGAGCAACGTCGCAGTATTCACTCTCCAAGGGCTGATAGTAATGGGCCTTTGTGACCCCTTTGGGTAGAGGCAGTACTAGAACATAGGCAAGATAAACCCTGGACCCAGCTCCAGGAACGTCGTCGGGCACAAGAGATTGCAAGGTAGAGGATGAGTATTGCTTGTTCAGGGTGGGCGTGTTGGAAACTGGATATGAGGCTGTCGGACTAGGAGCAAGGTCACAATACTCGCTCTCCAAGGGCTTATAGTAACGCGCTTTTGTGACGTCTTTGGGTAGAGGTGGTACAAGGATGTGACCAAGAGAAATACTGGACCTAGCCCCTGGAGCGCCGTTGGGCACAAGGGATCGCAGAGTAGACAACGTAGAAGATGAGTATTGCTTGTTCAGGGCAGGCGTTTTGGAACCTGGATACCATTTTCGTGGACTCGGAGGGTGAAAATAGATCTTCTGCATCATATACCAGGTCAGAATGGCCAGCAAAGGCTGAAATCACGAACAAGATGCTCACTGACAGCTGTGCCATCTCGTCTGCACCTGCAGCAATGTCTCCATGGGTACTAGAGCAGAAGTCTTGTGTGCCTCCAACTCGAGCTGCTACGGTTTTCGTGGACGGCATCTTTTGGGTGTTGCTGGAAAAACCAGAACAGGTACTATCTGGCAAATAAACACGGGGCCTTGACAAATCAACAAATCAAGAATGCGTTCTCCATTCAAAGGGAAGCTGAGAGGAAAGATCTGCCCCTGGCGTTACGCTGAGAGTCATTGAGCAGGTATCTGGCAAAGAAACGCGGGGTCTTGACAAATCGACAAATCAAGAATGCGTTCTCCATTCAAAGGGAAGCTGAGAGGAAAGATCTGCCCCTGGCGTTACGCTGAGAGTCATTGGACGGGTGTCTGGCCAAGAAACGCGAGGTCTTGACAAATCGAGAGAAGGAGGATGGGAATACAGCAAATAATTGCGGGGTTGGGATGAAGAAAGAGGTAAACTTTGCAAACTGTTTATTTGAACCATCGGAGTAGAGTTGGTTGAATAGGAACTCAAGTTCGTCTTCCGTAGAGCCTGTCACCAAAATACGTGCGTTGCATTGAGCATTAGGAACAGAAGAAGTACAAGAGGTCCCAAGAAATCAACCTACTGTATGACTGGTGCCACCTGCCATATCTTGCGTCGTTGAATGCTTGAAGTCTTCAATTTTCCGCATTCCAGAACAGTTCTAAACAACGTCAACAGAAAAGGAATATCAGCAAAACCAGGGCATATTAGGCTGTTTACCAGTATGTGCCTTTTCATCCATTGCTATTTGAATTGTCTTTTTTTGAGCTTGTCTTTCAAGATGTTCGATTAAAGAAGACAATAAGCACCAGCCTCTAGACTTCAAAGTTTCAAACTGCACCTGGGCATTTAATGGGTGTTTGTAGAGATTCACTTGAGGGGTGGTCACGATTTGGCTGAGGGTGCAGAGTAAAAACTTCTCCGTTTCATTTTCAATTGGTAAAAAAACTCATTTTATTGCTAAGACTAGATTTCCTACTGTACTAAATTCGAAAGAAAAGAAAAACATAGGCACCAACGCCAAAGACCGTATGGAGGGCGATCAACTGGAAGCCTGAGGCTGTTTCAGCACAGGAAAGTGGATCATCACCCCTTCCTCCCTAAAAGACCATTAATCCTGGTAAGAGAAACTCCTTAGTATCAAAGGAAAACTTACCTCTCCTGTGAATTGTTTGCCCTCAGAGTAGCAAGAGCATTTGCCAACCCTTGGCCAGGGTACACAGCCTCTTGGGAAGGGTCCTTGAGCATGCCCGAAAAGCAATCAGCCACCTCCTTGAGTTCAGGGATAAGGAGGTGGGATTTGAGTCCAGAGTGCCTATATGACATATGCCAGAATACCACCCAGATCTGAAAGGACAGTCAATCTCAAGGACAGCTTCCAGGAAATTAGGACTCACCACAACCATCGCAATCAAATGCAATTTCTCAAGATCTGGTCCATTCAGAGAGATGGTTCGACTAGCTGGGTAGTTCTTAAGAAGGGCGATTTTACAAAGTTGCAGCACAAAAACATCCTGGAATGGACCAATCTGGTACGGGACCTGTATCGAAGACTTCGGATCAACCCAGAGTAAGTTGGAAAAGAAGAAACCTACCTGAGAACCATCCGTCCCGCTGGACTTCTCGATGCAGTGGAGGATGAGTGAACTTTTGGTGATCTGGTTCAGAAGGACCCATCGATTTTCCATAGATGACTCCGTGTCCAGTCTCTTCAAGAAGTGGCTACCATGGAGTAGCCTTTCCACCTGGTCTAGGAAATATTGCACCAGATCCTGGTACATACTGAATATGTCGATCTGAGACTGGACCACCCAGTCATTGAGGTTGGGTGCCACTGAATTGACCAAGCTTTCGGTGAGGTCCACCGGGTAGAAAGGAGACTCTAAGAGGTTGGTGAAGATGTGGGCCTCCAGCAGTTGGGTATTGGTTGTCACCAACTGGTGACGCTTCCAGACAACAGCGTCATTATCCACCAGGCTGTGGTTTTCGAGCAAGATGGAGACCTCCGGATAGGCTAGGAAAGAAGGAATGAGATGGTTCAGAATGAGAAAATAACCGAAAAGTACCTACAAATATAGTCACCATTATTAGAAAATTGTTGTACCAGCCCCTCCACCTGCCACATAAACGTGTCCTGTGCCGGTTCAGAAAGAGTGTTAAGAACAGAGGAGAGATTTTGAAGCCAGTTGCTCCTGTTATTGGCTTAAGTAGTGATAATTTGGCCAGAAACAGGCCTGGGGTTCACAGACTGGATCGAAGTCGTCACCACACCATTTGGTCCTACCATAGCAGGCTGTTGGTTAGGAGTCCCTCTGACTTTTACAAAAGTGACACTATGAGGCAACCAATTACGCCAAGAAGGAAGAACAAAAACTCACCTGGACCATCCATGTGTAGACTAACGTCCATTGTATTGGGCCTACGGTCAAGAAGGTAGGGATCAGGATATTTCAAGAAATCCATGACGTGGGGCCACTCACCCCGAGTAAGCTAGAGAGCTATACACGTTATTATAAGAGTTCAACGTTGAGCCATAGATTGTATAATCTGGGTTAGTATTATCCCCACCGGGGGGAGCCATTGGAAAGTCCTGTGGCAGCGGTCTTGCCAAATAATTCGAACCGGGGTAAAGTTGGGGGAATTGTTGATAGGAAACAGAATTCAAGTCCCCATACCCACTATTTTGATAGGATTCAGAGGGCCATGGAGCCTGTGGTGGTGGTTGCACTGGCAGTTGGAATAGAGGCAGTCTGCTGGAGGCATCTTGATCTGGAACCATTTCCGGGCCCTGGGCTCTTCTCCTATTAAGCTCTGCCCATAGCTCCTCTTCACTGGTGTTTGAAAGGTTCGAGCTCATACAGAACACTTGAAAGACGGAAAAGAAGAAGTATAAGGCTGACAATTTATTGCTACAAACACAAGGCTGCCAGTCTGTCAGCAAAGATTGCTTAGAGCACGATTTCCGTTTTCTGTTTGCCAGTTTCCGGTCGGTTTCCAGTTTCCGTGAGTTTCCATTCTCCAGTTTCTGTTGGCGTGCACAGATGGTTGAAAGTCAGCCTCTTTATTAACTTCATAGGCTAGCCCTTTGAATCATTCAAACCTGCTATCGTGCTACCACCTCTACAACTAACTCCAATTTCATATTTACTAGGTTGAAAATGCAGACTGTTGTAAGTTTTTTACAGGATCTGGCCTTGTTTGAAGCACCATTCCCTGACCCACTAAAACAGAAGAGCTCGGAAAGCTGCATTTCCCCCTCAACCAAGTCCATCCCCAGCAGCCATTCCAACGAAGATCAGTACTCTGAAGAGTCCGACTTTGCCCTGGAACCTAGTTCAGAGGCCCATTCCTTGCAGGTAGAGTGATTTCAGAAATGTTGGCAAGATTCTTTTTGACTCAAGCATTTTCAGGATGGAGAACATACTTTGGGACTTACCGATTCATCATTGGTACTCCTGCATCCACCTGATCAGGTTGCTGTCTGACAGGACAACTCTTCAGAGCTGTATAGTGCTGTTGCTGAATATGAAATGGTTCTTGTTGAGTGACACATGATCCAGGAGGAGATAAAGGGGCTGGGCCTCTATCTTCTCAGCTTGAGAAAGACTCAAGAGGATGTAGAAAGGGAAATGGCTTCAATTGGCAGAGACATGCAGGACTATCAACGCTTCTCCGACTCATCTCTTGCTAAGCTGGAAGCCAAGAAAGAAGTCATCGTTCGCTCCCTTGGTGAGCAACAGGCCAAGTCCGTCATTCAAACAATTCTGCAGAAAGAGCGTGTCACCAAAGGCTACTGCAGCAGGAGTAACAGGTGCCTCCTTCTCTGCGACATTCACCGATTGACTGAAGGCCATACATCGGTAAGCTAGATCTCTCATCCTGGTTTCTGATATTTTCTGACACCCTACATTAAAGGCTCCAGTTTCTTGTATCTCTAGGCTTACTTGTTAACTCTTCCCACCTTGTTTCATTAGCTGTTTCTTTTCCTTTTATCCCAGCTGAATACTCCATGTTTGTTCTAATACCATCTGTGCCCTCCCTGGATATCCTCTAAATAAAGCCAAATTGACAATGTGTGACCCAGAAGTTCCGAATTCGAAGCCCAGCCCGGCAAACAAAAGCATGTCAAGCCTCGCGCCAGTCACTTAAATATAGATTTCGTGCTTCGTAGCCAGCGAGCCTACTCCAAGCCAGTAGGATTGAATTCTCCTCCCAGAGTCATCTACTAAGATCTACCCCAGGCTCACCTGCCTACTCTTACCTTCTTGAAGCTCTGGCCGCTATGCAAAATTCAATTCCAAAGGTCAAAGCACACCCTGAGCCATTGCCTAGCCTTTTTCTGACCTACACAGAATATCTTCTGCAGCACAGCCAAGGAACAAAGAAGAAAGTGACACAAAAAGCTCAAACAACCCCAAACTCAAGAAACACCTGCTTAATTTGTAAAAGTAGGTGCTCTTAAATCTTGATTAACCCACCATCTTGACTGATTTTTCAGAGAGAAAAGTAAGATGTGCAGATGGACCGCTTGGCAATTTGGGCCCCTGCCAAACTTGTCTAGATTCTAAGACTGGAGAATTCTGTTTTCGAGAACCAAAGAAAAGCCCTGCTGGCAAGCGTTCTCGGGCAGGGAGCGCTATTGCGGCCTGGAATGGTGAGGAGGGCGGTGCCACTCAATCTCCAAAGGTCACCACCCCTCTCTTAGATGAGACCGAGCCCCGGGTGGAAGACAAAGGGGCTCCGAAGCGGTGGAAAGTAAAGTGGCTCCCATTCTCTTCTACCGATCCCTCCATCGACTGGATCGGCCTGAGCCAAGGCACCTGCTTTTATGATTGGATGTGAACAGGTAGGACGTTTAGCTAGTAAGAAGCCCTACTATACCTTGAACTGAAACACACTGACTGCTCTTCCTTGAACTAGATTTTTGCTCGCTTTTCTCCCTTTCTTTACTCAACCCACCGGTAGGCTATCAGTAGGCTATCATGCTTGAAACCTACTGAGCCTGAGCTCTGTAATAACAGGAATACCTGGTACCATAGGATCCAAATTTCTTAGAATATACTTTTTTGCAGACTGAAAGCAGCTTCATCTTTGTTAATAGTAGTAAATAGTAAAGTAGACCTTCATCAGTACTATGTAGTAAAATTCAAATACAGCTAGACCTTGATCACTTCCCATGGCTCTCCTCTAGGGTTACCTTCCTTAAGCATGCATTCTCCTGTGTCAATCTTGTCCAAAGCTGGTGGCCTGGACGTTGACCTGCCTTAGTGAGCGGTACTTAGAATTTTCAGACTCTGCGGAGATCTGAGGACTCCAAGACGCAAGAAGGTCATGTGATATAAACGTGACCATCTTACAGGAACTCAGTTTGTTGATTTCTCCTACTTTTTCATCCACATCGATTTTACACAGTGAGCGATTCCTCTTTCAGTCGACTCATTCTCTATACGTTCGCGTTAAGGAGGCCATCTTTCTCCCTGGTGGCTCAGGCAGCAGATTCTGCCCCTATAGGATCTAACTGAGCACCCGGGGAGTGGGAGCACCTCCTTCACTTGAACATACAGAGCCAGCCTTAAAGACAACCTTATAATGTTTTTTGCAGCCCATGTTTTGGTCTGGCCATGGCCCGGTACTTCCTGCACTCAGTCAGTCTCTCTGAACTTCATGTTGCGCCCCATCTGATCTTTGTCTTAGCAAGCGCGAACTGTACAAGAGAGCCCCGGTGCGTGCAGATCACAAGATATCGATGCGTCATTGACTGCTGTTACCCCCCTCTTTCCTATTCAATCCTTTGATTTTGAGGCCATGGTCCTCGATGCGACCCTTAGTGCACCTGAACCCATGATTGCGCAGGATCTTGGTGTTTCTATGCCTGGTGAAGAAGAAAGCGACTTGACCAAGTTAGAATCGGATGCTGAGGAGAGAGGGGAGGTTTCGAGCCCATTACCTTTAATTCCATTAGGAAATCCCATCGCCCCAACTCCATCCCTTCCTTCTCTTCCGCTTCCAGCTTCACCCCCACTTGTATGGTGATCAAACCCCCCACCTTCCACTCCTTCGATTCCGCTGACATCTTGCTTGAAACGCCCTGCTTCTCCTGATACTCAGTCTCCTCAAAATAAGAAGCGCGCGCGCAAATGACAGAAGATCAAAGCGGAGAAAAAGAAAAACAAAGCAGAGAAAGAGAAACCCCAAGGCCCTAGCCCTCGCTCTATACAAGAGGTGCTGGCACCTTCCCGACCGATCTGTATCCCTTTTGATGCTGCAAATCTCGATGCTGCTCGCGGCACTCATACAGGAAAGGCGGGAACGCTGCTACAACTAGGTACTCACGAACAGATGGAGGCAGATTACGATTTACCTGAAATGCTAGAAGATGGGTTTCAACACATCGATTGGCTGGGCCGGTAGGTTCTCTGCTATGCTCTGATATGCTGCCGTAGCTGAACGGTTCCCAGGACCCCTGTACCCATAGTCAATGTTTGCGATCGCGTCTGCAGCTGTTTTGCTGGTCGACTGGATGGTGACGATTTTTTGTGGAGCACAGAACGGGTGTACGCGGCTCTTATGGCAGAAGGGGGTACTGCAGGCTTGGGACCTCATGCCCCTGGAGGACCTCATAAACGCGGCGCATTTCCCGCTTATAACTGTGGCATCACTATGGGCATGGGAAGCTCCTCACCCGTAGTTCTAAACAACGGCAAAGAGATGGATGAGGTTCTGACCTGCCTAGCAGAAAATCCAGATGTGAAGAGGCTGGCTGCCTACCAGAATGGTACGCGTTTAACCATTACCCTTCTAGTGAAGTTTCTGAGACAACTATCTTCTAGCTGCTTTTAAGCTTTGGGCCCCTCATGTCTATGAAAAATACTCTGAAACTGTTGAAGCTATGTATGAAAGAGACCCCTCCCTCCCACAAAACTTCAAGGACGGCGTTTACACGGCAGCTGCTTTCAATTTTGGCAGCCAAGTGCGAGCCTATAAGCACCGCGATCATATGAATTGGCTGTTTGGATGGTGCGCCATCACAGCTTTGGGGATGTTTGATCCAAATCGAAGTGCTCGCCTGATCCTCTGGGAATGGAAACTTGTTATTGATTTCCCCCCTGGCTCTACAATACTGATTCCTTCTGCTGTAGTTACTCATTCAAATACTAGGCTGCACCCTGGTAAGAGTTTCTAACAACTTTGGCCAGCAAAAACTTATTTCTTGCAATAGAGGATGCACGCGCTTCATTTACTCAATACACTGCTGGAGCCATCTTTCGTTGGGTGGAAAATGGGTTCATGTCTGAGAAAAAACTCCGGGCTTGTAACCCCAAGAAGTGGAGTAAAATGCAAGCCCGAAAATGCACTGTAGTATCAGAATGGGTGGATATGTTTTCAAAGTTGAATGACCTTGTTGAAAAAGACCCACAGACTTCTTGACGTTGATTATACTGCTTCATAGTCGTTCGTTTTGACACCATTCAAGACCCTATAGTACAACTTTCTTGTAACAGTAGCGGCTAAATAACACAGACACGAGCAATCTAGTACAACATTCTTCGAAAATTGAGAAGTGAATTCATCCCTGCCTGCATTTAAAGACCACAAAACAGGTCTTGTAGTAGGAGTCGCTGTTTTAAACCAACAGTAGCCATCTTATTTTTGAAACTGAGTGCAGGCAAAAATTCTTTTATATCAAGGGCTTTGAAGCTAATATCAAGGTATCAAGGACAAGAGACAAGAGACAATGTTGATTCAAATAAGAGACAGGCAATTCTATCTACAAGCAGATCAAAAGCAGCTAATTCTCTTAAACCAAGCTTTCACCCTCCTCCTCAACAGTAGACTCCGAGCAGCCAGAAATCTTGGAGCACCCCATAGCGTGTGAGGTGCGGTAGGCTCTTTTGAAGAAATACTGAAGACACTTATCACAATAAGTAAGAATGGATTCGAGCTTGTGCTTGGTCACTCCAGGCTTGGTCATCGAATCCAATCGGAGAAGAATCTCCCACTGGACAGTCTTGTCATTGTATCGCTGAGCCAGGGGCGGGGACTGCTTCTTGACAGCTATAGCAAAGAAAGCAGTGAGTGGGTAGTTCAAAGGAGGGGACGGCAGAGCTTACACAAAGAGACAGAGGGCTGCTGGACAACGTCCTTGGCCACCTCTTGGCCTGGGGGACTAGCAGAAGCGGGAGAATCAGAATCAGGGGAAGAATGGCTGGTGACGGCCCCCTTGGTCTTGCCAGAGGAGGCAGGAATAGAAGCTTTAGCTTGGTCCAATTAGCATCGGCTTGGAGGACTGAAGGGGCAGGAGTACTTACCACCACCACGATTCATGGCGCTACTGTCAGAGAAGGTTTTACACCTTTTATTGCCGTATCCAGGCCAAGCAGGCTTTACTACTTAAAAGGTGGAATAATGAACAAAAAGCTTGGTGAAAAGGGGGAGGGGGTAAGCTTACCTTCTTTATCGGACAGGACAGTTGTCTCGTGTCTCCGAAGGGACTTTGAGCCCTCGTCATTGGACCAAGTTTGGACTTGGGTACAAGCGTCCTCACGGAGGTCGTACTCAAAGCTAGAGGTGTCCATACCATTGGAAGAAGGTTTGGTGCTCATAGTGGTGTGTGGTAGAACTGGAAACAACGTGCGCTGACTCGAAACTCAGTGCTTGAGCGGAGCAAAGAGGAACTTGAAAATAGGAAGGTGGGCCCTGGCATTTCCATAAAGTCCATCCTTTTATCCTCAGGCTGGTAGCATAGTGACAGGATGGGCAGGATGTTGGTGATTTCTCAGCTCAAGTCCGTTTCTGTTTTCTGTGGCTCTAAACTTTTCGGTTTCTGGTTTAGGTTCAATTGAAAGACTTTCCATTTACCATTCAATCGAAAAACTTTCCGACATCTGTTTTCTGTTCAATTGAAAGACTTTCCTTTCCGTTTTCCTTTACTCTTTCCCATCAGTACTAGAGGCCTATATCAATCCAGAGGTAAGTTCAAATAGGCTCTTTCCTAATTTTTCACTACTGACTAGGATCTCCCAATGGCTAACTCCACCACTGACTCCACCGAAAGCTCTGCCTCGCGTGCTCTGTCCTTGGGACCTTGAGCTAAGGGGTAAGTTAGCGACTTTCAAGTTCTCTTTCAGAGACTTACACCTAGGTTATTTCATTAGCACTAAGTCCCATCCCCTTGTTTCTGTTGGGTGCCATTTTGGACGGACGGTGTGGGCCTTTTGTTCGATGCAGAACCTTTTCTCTGAAGGATTGGAATTGATGGCTAAAGAACAAAATGGAGACAACCTTCCTGTGCTTTCCCCTGAGTAAAGTGCACCCTCTCTTTCCGAGATCTATCTAAAGATTCTTCTACATCAGCAAAACCTGATTTTTGATCTACAGGTAGAAAAGAGACCCACAGAAAATTAAGAATTGTAGACATGTATATAAGCCTGTATAGACTTTGAGGCACTGTAAAGATCTGTGGAGCTATATATAGACTTCTACAGATCTATGCAGCTCAGTCAAGTTTGACTAGATATATAGTGTGATATAGTGTCAGGTAATTTCTGCACAGCTCAGTCAACTTTGACTAAATATAAGTAGCTTAATACAGTGTTAAGTATATTCTATGGTCTCAGGTGAGTTCTACAATTTAATATAGGGACATGCACAGAAGACTCATGCTGCTGTAGCAGCCATAGAATTTTATTATGCTTTTTGGACTGTCATGTTTGTCCAAAAAAGAAAGCCCAAGTATGTAACTATCTTCATACATTGGCAACACCTGAGGATGATAAATTCCTAATTTCTCATCAACAGTCATAGATAGAATTTTGTTGCGCTTTTTGGACTGCCATATTTGGATGAAAGTCCCACTTAGTGGGACTTTTGTCCCAAAAAGGAAGCCCAAATGCGTGACTATCTTTACACATTGGCAACACCTAGGATGATTACAAATCCTTAATTTCTTGTCAACAGCCATCTGCATAGAAGATACTGCTATAGCAGCCATAGATAGAATTTTATAATGCTTTTTGGATTGCAATACTTAGAATTCTGTTGCACTTTTTGGACTGCCATATATGGATGAAAATCCCACTTAGTGGGACTTTTGTCCCAAAAAGGAAGCCCAAGTGCGTGACTATCTTCACACATTGGCAACACCTGAGATGATTACAAACCTTCAATTTCTTGTCAACAGCCATCYACACAGAAAATGCACCTATAGCAGCCATAGATAGAATTTTGTAATGCTTTTTAGATTGCCATAGTTAGAATTTTGTTGCACTTTTTGGATTGCCATATTGGGACAAAAGTCCCACTTAGTGGGACTTTTTTCCCAAAAAGGAAGCCCCAGTGCGTGACTATCTTCACATATTGGCAACACCTAGGATGATTACAAATCCTTAATTTCTTGTCAACAGCCATCTGCATAGAAGATGCTGCTATAGCAGCCATAGATAGACTTTTATAATGCTTTTTGAATTGCCATACTTAGAATTTTGTTGCGCTTTTTGGATTGCCATATTGGGACTTTTTTCCCAAAAAGGAAGCCCCAGTGCGTGACTATCTTCACATATTGGCAACACCTAGGATGATTACAAATCCTTAATTTCTTGTCAACAGCCATCTGCATAGAAGATGCTGCTATAGCAGCCATAGATAGACTTTTATAATGCTTTTTGAATTGCCATACTTAGAATTTTGTTGCGCTTTTTGGATTGCCATATTGGGACAAAAGTCCCACTTAGTGGGACATTTGTCCCAAAAAGGAAGCCCCAGTGCGTGACTATTTCTACACATAAGGTGTGTGAAATTTGCAGACTATAAGTTCTTAGTCTCTCACAGTCCTTTAATGTTGTCAACATTGTCAATAACCATCATCTTCAATGATGATTACTGCTATCATCTCTTTCCTTCCTCTAACTTCTATCTCTTAATGTGTGTATTAAGGCATGCATTTCTGTCTTATTGCTATACCTTTAATCTCTGCTTTTTTAGATGAATGTTGAATTTCATAGCTTCTGAAAGAGTATGTCTTATATTTTCCTGTTTTTCCTTGACTCTTGCCTAATTCTAATTCATGATTGTTATGATGTCTTGTCTAGATCTCTGCTGTCTCTGGTTGTTATGTTTCTAGTGCTTGTGCATGGTATGTTTCCCTGTCATTGTTAGCATTTTTGTATGATGATCTGAGTGAATCTTTTCTAGGCTTAGTGGGACATATTCTAGTGTTGGCAATAATTGAAGGATGGTAGACTTACAAGGTGCATATCTATTCCTAGCTCTGCATGCCAATACTAATTGAAGTTGTTACTCTAGACCACCCAGGCTAGTCTTAGTTATGAGTCCATCTTGGGAAGAAGACAGCAGGTATGTTCTTGTTGGATTTTATTGCATTCATGAGCTAATCTAATAATTGTACTAGATTTTACTACCTGCTGATGTTGCCTACTATTGCTATTGGTCAGTGGTAGTATTGGCTGAAGGAATAGTAGTAATGTACTAGGCTTGGAGTATTCTATATAGCAAATGAAATAGATTTTTTTTTCACAATAATATGATTATTGTACAGTTGGATTATAGATATATATTGGGCACTAGTCCATCATAAGGTGACCACTGACCTATGCATTGCTATATAGAACTGTACAGATGCTGCCTGCACTTATACAGAACTATACATGGTAGATATAGATTTCTACAGTTTCAAACAGTTGACATCATCTTTATACAGGCTTACACAGACATACATAGAATAGATAACCACCTTACAGGACTTTGAAGCTGTAAGGCGTTCTGTATGAGCTGTAGTACTGTATGTCCCTGTACAGTACTATCTAGACCTCCCCAGCCAGCCCAGGTTTTGCTGATGAGGATACAATCTCACTGACCCTGTGGTGGATGGTGCCAGCTTCAAGGCCAACCTTACCCTTGCCTTGACAGCTTGTAATGTTTTTGGCACTGATATCGAGACCTTGAGCCTTGAAGTCACTTATGAGACTGGTGTGTCGCGTCGTGCTTGGCTTTTTTGCCCCTTCTTTTAATTCGAATATTCATGATTTTGGACAGACACTCATATTCATCTGAAGATCTTCGATCCCTCAAATGCTCAATACGAGGTTCCGGAATCTGTTCTCCCTTGACCAAATGCCACGGGAAATGCGTCTTCTGAAACTGCCACTATCCAATTCAACTACACTTCATCCCCATTCTCCTTCACCATCTTCCGTACTTCAACGAAAGAGGTGCTCTTTTCAACAGCCTCCCATTCCATAATCTTTGAACCCCAATATCTACGCGTTAAAACCACTCTTCTGCCCAATGCAAATATCTACGGCCTCGGCAAACACACTCAGCCTTTCCACCTCCCGACTCATAACACTACTCTCACCCTCTGGTCTCGTGATGCGTACGAGATTCCTACAGGGACGAACCTGTATGGGAACCACCCCATTTACTTTGAGCATCGAACTACTGGCACCCACAGCATGTTCCTACTCAACTCAAATGGGATGGATATCAAGTTGAACAATACCGAGAGCGACGACGGTTCAATAGGGCTGGAGTATAATGTTCTTGGAGGCATTTTGGATTTCTACTTTTTGGCTGGGAGTGAGGACAATCCTATTGAGGTATCGAAGCAGTATGCAGAAGTTGTTGGTACGCCAGCAGAAGTTCCGTATTGGAGTTTTGGGTTGCACCAATGTCGGTTTGGGTATAATAGTACGTGTTCTGTCTCTTCTTGGCTGGTGAATTATTTATTGATGTGAGTCATTGGTTTGTATCAGGCTTTGTTGACGTAGCAGGTGTCATTACGAATTACTCTGTGGCAGAAATTCCTTTGGAGACGATGTGGACAGATATCAGTGCATTGAGGTATTTGTACATGAGTTTCCACCACTGACTGTTTTTTTAGATTACATGAATGGGCACCAAATCTTCACTGTGGAWCCCAACTACTTCCCTTTATCTCGCATGTGGGAAATTGTCAACTATCTACATAGTCACGATCAGCACTATGGTATGTCTTTTAATTGCTCACAAATACCCCGTGATACTCATCGTCGAACCTATAGTACTAATGACGGATCCTGCAGTTGCTTTTGTACCTGGAGAAGGATACGGACCATATGATTGTGGAATGGAGTTGGGTATATGGTTGAAGATGCCTAATGGGAGTGCAGCTCTTGGTTTGGTGTGGCCAGGTATGGTATATTTTCTCATTTGAATGCCTCCTCTGGGCTAATGGGAAATTTTTGTATGGTGCAGGTGTCACCGTCTTCCCTGGTCAGTATAAGTTTTTTATTCAATGTGATAGAGCTGTGTTAGGCCTCGACGATCTTGTACTAGTTGTAAACCTAGATAGAAACTGTCAGTAGCACAGAGAGTAAAATAGATACTGTTTTCACGTCAAGAAAGACCGCTAGGCAGTACTTTGACGAACATAGACCTGAGATCACAGGCTTCCTACAAGATCTAATGTACACAGACTTGATACTTGGGATCGGGGACGTGGATGTTAGCAGATATGGGATCAATGTCGAAAGAAATAGAGCGAGAGCAGAGAAATGAGATCGAAAAGAGATAGAAACTAGAAACGAGATAGTAACAGTGAGAAGAAATGTTTATTTCGCAGATAAGTCTTGTACAGTGTTGTCTAGGTCTTTATATACTACATGGTAGGCAAAATATATATAGAAATGGGATCTATTAATGGAAAGTATAGTCCTAGCTACTGGTACTTGCACATGGTCCGTAGTACTTGTGATTGACATGTGTTATGCATGAGGACTGTTCGACAGGACCAAAGAATTGGGATCGATAGGTAGGAGCAGGTAATGAGATTGAAAAATGGGATCTATATGCCTAGAAAGAGTAGGATGAGATAGTAACTGGTCTGATATGGTAGCGTGAAAGAATTTTATGGCCCCCAGGTAGGTATGAGTCGTAACATTACCCCCTCCTTCAGCCTGAGCCCTCGAAGGCTTCGAACCGGCGGTAGAATTGATGATTTGCGTTGAAGATCCGTTAATTTATCAGGAACCCACAGAGATAATGTCATTTTGATCGGCGTTTCCATGGGATCAATGATGCCATATCTAAATGACTCGGATGGACCCACTGGCATCAACAACAACAAATGTTGGACTTAGAACAATTTTGCTTCTTGCTCTTTCGTATCCTTCACCATCCACCAAGTAATACCAAGTCAATTGTACCGTCTCGTACCCATCCGTACAATGCCCAACGACCAATGACGCCAACAGACCGAAAAAGATCAGCTTGCCGAGGTTGCTCAATCCCAGGCTGCCCAATTCCAGACCAACCTGCTCACTCATGCTGGGAGATTCGAACGATTGTCGTCTCTGACTGAAGTAGAGTTCGAGAAGCAGCTGTCCTTCGTAACAGATGCCATTAAGGGACACTGCATCCACCTACAGTTCAAGGTGGCCTCTACAGACAAATTCTCTCTCCCTAACATCAACGAATTTTTCATTGAACGCGTTCTGGATGGCTCGTTTGAACAATGGCACTCCCTTCATTCTGATGAACCTCTTCTATCATCTATTTGAGAATGTCTGCTGGTGTCTCCTAGGTCTCTGAGTGCTGATTGGCCGAATGTAATCCAAACTGCCCTGGGCCAGTCTGTGCCAGGCTATTCCATCGTCGAGTGTGATCTATACCATCTCCATCCTGGCCGATCCAGCTGTGTTAATTGGGATGGTCGTACAATCATGGATGGGAAGTCTCGCGAATTGTTGGCAGTTGAGATCACCCCCTTCGAGGACTCTGCTACCAGTAAGTTGGGATCTATACATGCACTTTCACAGCGTTGACCTTTGTATTGACTTAGATCTCCAATCTGGTGTGGCTGGAGAAGATGTCGCTAGTCATACAATGTCTGATGATGCTATTGAGTCGGAACAACCCATCACAATTGACCATCCTGGTTTCAACCTCCGCTCTCTGCCCCATCGTCCTGGTGCACATATGAGTTGGAATACAAAGGGTGCTAGAGAATGGCGGGCAGCGGAGTTGAAGGCCACCAGGGTAAAAGAGCTGAAGGCAGCTACTGCTTCAAAGAAGTTGAAATCAAAGGCTGCCTTGACGTCGACGAAGCATAGCAAGGGTCATCGTTCTTCTCTTGTCGTTCGATCTTCCGATGATGAGGAGACGTTTAGGGATAATGGTAGACCTGTCTGTAATACCCATCCTCCTTCCTTTGCTCCTACACTGGTTTCAGGAGCTCCATCAATGGCCACTTCGTCTATGCTTCTTTCATCCGACCCCATACCTTCTCCTCGCAAATCTGCTCAATGAAAGCCTCATAGGAACATGCGTGAGGTGTTGGATGATCGCCCGGAACAATTATGGTCCGCATCCGAGGCCCTCGATAGGAACATTGATATTCCAGCCAATTGCAGGAAGTTGGATGGTGAGGGTCATTTGGCAGCCTTGAGGGAAGCGTTCCACTCAGATCAGAGCTTACAGCTTACACAAGACTGGACAAATAGGATCGGTGCTCTTTTCGTATGTATTCATTGTATCCGACCCCATGTCTTGCTATGCTAAAGTTTAGTACTAGCCTCGCTGTCAGAAGTGCGTTGAAAGGAATAAGGAGTGTTTGTGGATGTTGAGTCCGAAAGGCTGCTGCTTGAGTTGTGATGCTGGCAGGAATCGCTGCACACACACTGATGTTGTTCATTTTTTGAAAGCCATGCATTTTAATGGAAGCGATGCTGATTCTCTCCAGGAAACTTTTGAGGTGAGTAGTGGTCATTCGAGAAGACACTTATGCTTATTGGTATCTTCTTCCAGGCTAATCAATCATTAATTTGCAGTAAAACAAAGTTTGCTCCCTTCAAGGATCCCGTAATTGGAGCATGGTATGACGGTATATACCGTCTTACTATGTCGATGACTACACCGGGCGAAACATTCGAGCCCAACCCCTCCTGTCGAGGAACCCTTGGTCAGGTTGTGGACTTCAATGCGTCTAGGACTAGGGTCATGCAAGCGCCATCCTCTGTTCTGTTGTTGACATCGTGTTCTGGTACCGTGAAGACTTCTACTGCAAAGAAGCTGAATGCTGTGGATAAAGGCAAGGGAAAGGAAGTTCTTTCTTTGTCATCGTCAGCAATACCCTCCTCTGCCTTCCCATTTTCTTCCTTTGATCCCTCCCCCTTGTCCTCGAACTATGAAGCCTCATCTGGCGCAGGGCTGTCCTCATTATGTCCTTCAGGTCCTTCTTCACTGCAAGAATTACACCCAGCGGGTATTACACCCAGCGGGTATTACACCCAGTGGGTATTACACCCAGCGGGTATTACACCCAGCGGGTATTACACCCAGCGGGTATTACACCCAGCGGGTATTACACCCAGCGGGTATTACACCCAGCGGGTATTACACCCAGCGGGTATTACACCCAGCGGGTATTACACCCAGCGGGTATTACACCCAGCGGGTATTACACCCAGCAGGTATTACACCCAGTGGGTATTTCATCCAGACAGGTTGCTCAGTTGTTCGAAGAAATGCAAAGTCAAGCGAGGTCTATGTCTGATTCGCCTACAAAAGTATCAGGGGGAGCCATCGATCCCATTACAATAGGCGGAAAGGAGGTCACAGCGTCATCGAAGGAGGTCGAGGTGGCATCGAGGGAAGTGAAAGCACGAGATCGTCCTGTTACCCCTCCTGTTTCTGTTGCCAATATCATGACCTCCAGTCCTCCAAGGATGCAGCAGAAAGCAATGGACCAGAGCAGAGGCAGTTTGTGGGGTTCTTTAGTGCCCACTATCGTGACAATTCAAACGGACCTTAATATGAAATCTCCTCCTTCTATTGGTTCTCTGATGGCTATGGAGGGGAACGATTATGAAGCTGATGTTCCTCCTTCCTTCGTCGATGATACTACCAATGCTGTCTCTACTGGCCCTGATGCTGAAAATGAAGCTCACAAGGAAGTAACGATAGATGATGACCTTTCAAACGACTTCTCTCCTAGTGATCTAGGTGTAGTGGATCCCATTGGTTCTTCCAATCAGCGGCAACCTTCCCCTGACAATGACAATGCTCTATCTGATCCTGATCCTGAAAGTATTCCGAATGATGCTATGAATGAAGATGTCAAAGATCCCAATATCGTTGCTTTCTCAAATACCCGCATGTTCCTTCATCAATCGGAAGTGGATGATGGGATCCACTGGAGTTTAGATCAATTCGAAGAAATTGATCATTTATTCTCAGAAGCACAGATGAACATGGCATCCAGTACCAGTGTGTTGGAGCAGGGTGAGGCTTCCTTTGCTGCTGGATGGGATCAGTTGAACACACGTTCTACCTCAAGTTCAGGTATAGTAAGTATGATGAACTGGTTCGCTTGCTGGTTCTCGTTTACTGATTCAGGTCGTAGATGGCGAGCTTTATAAACAGTCTCGAAGTATCTGAGAAAGTATCTGTCGTACTTCGCCGAATTCAACAGCCAGCTTCACCACAGTCCCCTGATATGTTGAACACTTCCACTCATCTTCTTGATCCCTCCTCCTTGGTCAATTTGCCTGATGATTGCAGGATTCAAGCCTTAGAACTTGCCCTTCGTCAGGAACGAGATTGCAGTGCTAAGCTCAAGGTCGAGAATCATCAACTCCGAGAAGAGCTAGAGGTCTCTGAGTGTTGATCCAGTGTTTACGATGCCATTCACTCCCATGGTCTTCCTATTGCTGAACTTGTTCTGAGTGCTAGCCCATCTGAGAACTCCCTTCGATACCCTAGTGTTGAGGATACCAGTTCCCCCCTTCGTACAGTGCTTTTGCGTTCCTGCAAGGAGGCTGTCCAGCTTCGGAACGAAATACGTGTACTCCATGATGAAGTTGCTCAACAGGACTGGAAACTAGCCAAAATTCAGTCCATGCATCAGGAGAACATTCAGAAATTGGGCAATTTGGAGCGTGCGCTCGCTTCTGCTTATGACAATCATCATAATCAAGTCTCTCGCATCGCCTCCATTAGATCTGAGCGTGACGCTCTTCAGACTGAACTTGCTGCATTGGCAGCTAGTCGAACCCAAATCAGTCGGTTGATCAAGATCAAGAACAATTCAATTCGCAGACTGTTGTGGGCTGTCAATCACTTGTACAACAGTAACCCACTTGAGTGCTTGGGCATCGTCCGTTGTCGCTTGGTCCAAATTGTGGGCAATGTAGCTGCCTCTTCTGCAAATTTGACTGCGAACGCCAATGCTGCCATGATGCCCCTAGTTCGTGACTATTCTGACAAGGTGTGGACTGGTTTCGCAATAATTCAAGAGTGCGTAGATCGCTTGGATACCACTTCGTCAGTGTTCCTATACCACAATCAACTTGCCACGATTCTTAGCAAAACCCACTATCAGGACAACTCTGAGGATTTCCCTGATCTTGGTGATGTCTCCGCATTCTATGTCTCTCGTCGCAACGGATCGGTGCATCCTAATGCTATTCGAAGGACATCCCTGGATGACTTTGTCCAGCATCTTTGGTCTACTGAAGTGTCTGAAGATGCCACACTTTGTCCTATTTGTCAACTGGTTGTGATAGGTACCCAAACATGCGATCATACTCCTGGTATCTCAATTGCCGTGCAAGCTGATCCATCCTACTCCTCGACTGCCGTGCAGTGTGACTCGATCCCATCGTCCTCCTCGTCCACTGATCCCTTCTTTCCTCATCGATCCCGAAGCTTTGGAGTTGTTGACGACCGAAGCAGTGTGATTGACCTTACTGGGTCGACTGATGCAGCTTCTGATGTTTCTAACAAGCGAAAGCATGACGATCACGATGAAGATGTGGGCGCAAAACGGAGTCGAGCTGATTTTGAAGAGTTTCAATCAGATGACATGCACATGGAGATGCAGTAGGCTGTAAACAGATCCCAAAATTTTGTAATTTTCTTGATTTTCTGTATGCCTTTTCGTAGTTTTCTTGAATAGATATATCGTACAAACCTAAAATTGTGTGAATTAAGAAGATTAGTCCTCAAGACTGGGATCGTCGTCCCGCTCCTGTGACTCCTCCTCCATTTGAGCCCATTGCTCAGGCGTAGGTTGCGCTCTTTTTGGGTGCACTGCATGCCAGTCTCGTAGAAGGTCGATCGATCCCACCATATCATACCAAAAGACCCATGAGTTATGTTCATTGCTGTAACCTGTCCAATGTACATAGTATTCAAGGTGTTTATTGGTCCGATGGCGTCAAGAGTTGATAATATACTTGACTTGGTGTTCCTCACCACCTGCAATCTCAATTGGAGGTGGCGGAGGTTCACCACGATCCGGGTACGGGTCATTTTCATGGGGTCGGAGTAGACTGACATGGAATACATCGTGAATCTTCCTTAGTTCATATGGGAGGTTGAGACAGAATGCATGCAATCCCACAGCGTTTTTAATGGTGTAAGGACCAATCCATCTTTGGTCCAGCTTCTTAGAAGGTCGTGTAGTGGTCAAATTCATGGTACTGAGCCAAACTTTGCATCCAGGTTGGAACTGCTCGTCGTCTACAGGTAGTTGATGCCGATTTGCATTACATTCAGCAGTCTTATTTGCCTTTTCGATCTCCTTTTTCAAGAATTCATGAAGATCGTGAAGACTTTTGACCTTTCTATTGGCATCAGCATCCCTCAAATTCGAAAGACTGACTGTTAATTTTGGGTGATAGCCTTTGTTGACAAAGAATGGTGTTTGACCAGTAGCGGTATGAGGTGTATTATTGTAAACGAATTCAGTGATTGGGAGCATTGAGGACCAATTATCCTGATCGTAGTTCAGATAGATCCTAAGGTATTGCTCCAGCATCTGATTCGTACATTCGGTTTGACCGTCAGTTTGAGGATGGTAAGCGGTTGATAAGCTGGATCAAATATCCAATGATTGACAGATTGACTGCCAGAATGATGATACAAATAGTGTTCCATGATCTGAAACTATATCAGAAGGTAGTCCGTGTTTGGAGAAAACATGTGTGATGAAAAGTTGCGCTAAATTGTCGGCTGTGTCTGTGGTAAAGCAAGGAATGAAGATAGCTTGCTTCGAGAATCGACAAACTACAACCATAATGGCATTGTAAGGCGTTTCCTGCCCTTTATTTGGGATTGACGGAGGTAAATTGACAATATGATCCACTGAAATCGAGTACCATGGCCTCTCTGATACTGGTAGCAGCTTTAGGAGCCCAAAAGGCTTCCGTCAAACATCCTTCGCTTGTATACACTCTGAACAGGTGCATACGTAATGGAGGACATCTTTATACAGTCTGGGCCAGAAGTACGTTTGTGATATGAGCTGTACCGTCTTTCTGATGCCAGGGTGTCCACGAAGCTTATGATTGTGGTGCGATTTCATCACTTCCATCCATAGGTTCCCAGTGTCAGGGATGTAGACTTTGTTTCAACACCAAACTAATTCATCTTCGATGGTGAATCCCTCCTTATTCTTCCCTTTTGCCTTCTTTATCACAGCTAACCAGTACTTGTCCTTCTCGGCACTGCGTATTCATGCAAGTTGGAGGTCTTCATTGAGTAGAAAGTTGGCCAGTAGCTGTTCAGGTCAAATGAGGACCATGTTATTGTGATTGTGGTCCTTTACCCCCCCCTTTTTAGGATAGACATCCGGTCTCCGAGTGAGGGCGTCAGGCTTCGATCCCAAAATACCTGGTCGGTAATTGATCACGAAATCAAACCCTGAAAGAAATTCAGACCATCGTGCCTGTCAACGGCTAAGTTTCTTGGTCGTCATGAAGTGCTGGAGGTTATTGTGATCGGTATACACCTGTACTGTGTATCTTGCACCTTCCAAGTATGCTCTCCACTGTTTGAAACTTTCGACGATAGCGAGCATTTCCTTGTCATATATATCGTAATTGAGCTCTGCTGGTATCATCGATCTCGCATAGAAGGCCACAGGATGTATATCCTTTGTTTTGGGATCTATTTGACTCAAAATGGAAGTGATAGCCACATCTGATGCATCAGACTCGACGATGATTGGAAGATTGGGATCGAAATGCCATAAAACAGGTGCTTCTGTGAAGGTGTCCTTCAGAATTTGGAAAGCAGCCTTGCATTCAGCATCGAAATCGAATTTAGCCCCTTTTTTCAGCAACTTGGTCAATGGCTTTGTGATTCCAGAGAAATTATCGATGAATCGGTGGTAGAAGTTTGCGAAACCCAAAAATGACTGTAGCTGCTTTACGTTCTTGAGATTGGGCCAATCCTTGATCACCTGGACTTTGTACGGGTCCATTGTGATCCCATCGGGTGAAATAATGACACCAAGGTACTCCACGCTGCTCTGGTGGAACTCTGATTTCTCAGGCTTTGCATGCAGGTTGTATTCCTGAAGTCATTGCAGAACTTTTCTGACATGTTCCATGTGTTCTGCCTTGTTTTCTGAATACACGAGGATATCATCGAGATAGATGACCACATATATGTCCACCATATCATGAAATATTTCGTTCATGAATAATTGGAATGCAGACAGTGCATTTGTGAGCCCAAAAGGCATTACTAGATATTCAAAGGCGCCATATTGAGTTCGAAAAGCTGTCTTCCATTCATGTCCTTCGAAGATTCTCATGTTATTGTAACCAGCTCAGAGATCAATTTTAGTGAAGATTTTAGTGTTCCGAAGCTGATCAATAAGGTTTCCCACGAGAGGAAGTGGATAGTGATTCTTGATTGTGAGACGATTTAGACCTCTATAGTTGACACAAAGACGCAAACTTCCATCCTTCTTCTTTGAAAACAGGACCGGGGCACCAGCAGGAGATTTGGAAGTACGAATAAAACCTTTTCCGAGCATGTCATCAATGTACTCTTTCAACACTTTAAGCTCCGCTTCTGATAGATTGTACAACTTCCCGACAGGAGGCATGGCGTCATTCTCAGTATCAATCCTAAGGTCATATGGTTGATGTGGTGGTAGAGCCTTTGCTTCTCCTGGTGAGAAGACATCCTTGAAGTCAGAGTACTGTTCAGGAACGAACTGGTTCAACAGAACATCTTCTTTAGTTTTCTGTTCGTCCGTTGAATTATCTCCAGCTTCCTGTGCTGAAAATGCATGCTCTTCAGGGTCGTCCTCCTTTCCAACTGGTGACATGTGTATCAGAAATGCAGGATTGCCTTCACATATTGACTGATTCATAGCAGCAGCATTGATGAAGCTAACATGAGGCGGATTATCCAAAGAACTGGTAGTTGTAGCATGCTGTACTCATCGACGAGCCTTGATTTTAATGTTAGACCGACCCTTTCTCATTGCTTTGCCTGGTGACTTCAGCTGCTGCAGTGTGAATTTGGGATCGATTGTTCCAAACAAGACTCTGGTTGAGCATACAGGTGGAGGCGGGCCCATATTTGGGATTGGGGTGGTGGGCTTTGGGATTGAAGTGGTAGTTTCTGGGATCAGAGTAGTTTCGTTCCCATCAGGCACTTCAATTTGATCTATCCAATCATTGATGAACAGTAATAATGGATCATCCACTCCCAACAGCTCTCCAATGTAGTCCAATTCTTCATCTTCCACATCCTCAATGGTAACCTTGTAACTGGGGACATCCTTTGATCCCATAGGTTACTTGTTAGGCAGTTGATCTTGGGATTGTAGGTTGTTGCTTTGGGATTGATCCAACACATCGTCTAATATTTTGGGATTGGATGAGGGTAGACAAGGTCTGATGTGATCAGATTCCTTATTGGGCACTTCCTCAATCTCGACAGCATGTGATTTAGTCAACGTGGGATCAATGATGATGGCATGAAGCGCGGCATCAATGATGATGGCATGAAGCGCGGCATCAATGATGATGGCATGAAGCGCGGCATCAATGATGATGGCATGAAGCGCGGCATCAGTAGTTAATGATACCAACGCATTCTTCCAGTCTATAAGGGGATTGTGCTCCTGCAGCCATGAGAATCCAAGTACTGCTGGAGCGGATGGGTGTAATTTGGTGACCAAAAAGGTCATTTCATGGATAGTCCCATCTTTGAATTGGATATTTGTCAAAAGCTTTTGCGTAACAGCTCCAGCTGATGTAGTTTTTCTGTTGAAGAGTTCGAGACATATCGGTTTTGCGAGGTCATGAAGATGCTCGGGGAATTGTGATGCTAGTTTTGCATTGATGAAAGATTTAGTAGCTCCTGAATCGACAAGAGCATTGTAATGCAGTGAAGAAATTGAATTAGCATCCAAAGAAAATGGTAGTAAAAGAGAAACATGCGAAGTTGAATGGATGTATTCTACCTCCCCCTCTATTTTGACTGCCCGCAGTCGTTCAGAGACTATCTCGGAACTCAGTGACTCTCCATTCCCACCTGAGTCCCCGAGGAGTTTCCCGACTGGTCGTCTTCATTGGGATCGAAATCTGGCAAGGGATGGTCTTCGGGTCCTCTGATTGAGAATTCTACTGTTGGATGGTCTTTGACCCCAAACCATTCATCCCATTCATCTTCTTCAAGCACCGGCATGATCATCCTACCCATTTGTACCTCATCATCTGGACAATTAGCAACAAAATGTTTATCAGAACCACAACGCAAGCATAATCCTTCTTTATGACATCAACACTGTTCCTCTCGCCACTTTGCTAGTATTTCAGGTGTCTGGTAGGGTCGATTCTGCTGTTGGTTGGTCGACGATCCCATCTGCCTATTAGCATTCACTGGCTTGGGGTTATTAGATCCTGCTGGGATCTTATTACGTGCCCAAGGAGGTCCACACATGTCAGTTTGAGAGACAGGAGTTGGATTATCGTTCATTTGACCTACTTGTCCGATCTCCATGTCCTCGGCCTGAGCCATCTTCCCTTGCTGACCTGCACAACCCCGATTACTGATCGGATTATTTGATCTGTTCCCATAAGTACGCCAGGTGTTAGCGAGGCCAGCGTTGTTGAAAGCTTGGTGAGTAGTGTCAATCTCAAGTAGTCGTTGCCGTAGTTCCATGTATGTGTGAGGTACCATTCCCTGATTAATCAAAGCATCACATAGATCCCAACAAGTCTTACGAAGCAAGTGATAGTGCAATGCAGTGTTGTCATAACCAGTGAGCAAGCTGAACTGTTCATAGTGTATAATGAATGAAGCAAAGGATTCGGCAGTGGCTTGGAACAGACTCTCCAGTTGCACCTGTGCCTGCAATTGCTCATTTTGCATACCGAACATTGTCCCGAAAGTATTCAGGAACACTCTCCAGTCATGCAGCGCTGCTACGTATTCTCCACGCTCCTCTTTGTCCTCGAGATTCTGATGATACTGAAGTGCACTATCTGTCAGGTATGAGAGCGCGAAAGCAATTTTCGATTCATCAGAAGCATAGAGATTAGGCTTCGCTCGTAGGATTGTATTAATCTGGGTAATGAATGGTCTCCATTTTGTCCTGTCGATCCCAGAAAATGGCGTTGGTTTGCATAGTTCAAGCTTCAATTCATGAGTGATATCATGATTGATCTGTTCCTGAGCAGGATCCCTTCCACTGTTCCCATTACCGTTACCCAGTGGTCCCTGTGGTCCTGGAGGGCCTGGTGGGCCTGGTGGTCCAGGTGGTCCTGGTGGTCCTTGACCAGCTCCTCCAGGGAACATCATGTTCGGTGGGATTGGCGGTGGTGGGGGTGGTCCTTGAGGTGGCTGTGGTGGGCCCAGTGGTGGTGGAGGACCTTGTGGAGGTGGAACAGGAGGTGGTGGTGGACCTGGTGGTGGAGGAGGACGTGGAGGAGGACCTTGAGGAGGACCTGCTGGTGGGAAACCAGGAGGTGGACCAGGCGGTGGTGGGTAAGGAGGCTGTCCTCCTGGTGGCCCTGCTGGTGGTTGTCCCCCTGGTGGTCCCATCGGTGGTAATCCTCCTCCTCCAGGCGGTGCCATTGGTGGTTGCCCAGGAGGTCCCATGGGTGGCGGTCCGCCAAACGATTCCATAGGTGGCTGTCCTCCTGTCCTTCCAGGTGTTCCGATCCCAAATTCTCCATTGTTATTCCCCCCTCCAGGTGGCCCAGCAGCCATAGATGACATCTGAGCTCCCGTACTCGCTCCCATGCCAAATCCTACTCCAATACCTCCACTGCTCAATCCCATGGGATGATGATTGCCTGATTGTGGGATCAATGTACTTACTGAAGGTCCCAAACCAAAGCCCATACCAAAAGAACTATCCTGCCCAGCTGTAGATCCCATAGGAGCACTTGGGGTCGTATTCAATCCTGAAGTTGTGGCTCCAAAACCTAATCCAAATCCACTTGACTCATTCACACTCGTTCCTTCAGTGGTTCCAGAAGTATCAGGTTCAGCGAATCTAACTCCGCTAGTTGCAGGTGGTATGCCTCCTGCAGCTGTCCATGTCAACGGTCCTGGATTGGTAGTTCGGAATGAAGGTGGAGGGCCCATCGACACTGATGGTCCAAATCCTGCTGTAGACTCCTTAGGAATGTAGTATTGGGTCTGAGGAGCCTCAGCAGCAGATGAATATTGCATACGATCCCAATTTCTCTCCCAATAAGGGCATGTTTGGGATTGAGATGGGATCCTTGAGTACTGACCTTCGTTGTTTCGTGAAGGATAGAAATGTGGAGGGGTTTCGTGGCCATATGAGCAATCACGTGTCAGTGGGATCGGAAAATGGTAAGAGGCGTTCAGTGCTGCTCATCCATAGTCGACGTAGGCATTATCACCAATATCTGATCGATTAGCATTAAAGGTTTGAGCAGGATCAGCTTCTCGTGCAAATTGGGATCTGTTGGATGGTGTTACGCTGAAAACGCGTTCAGCCCTCTAGACGTCGAATTTGTCATATTTCGTGTCTGAAACCATTGGGAAATGAGAGCTAGCGTGCTCCCACACGGCTAGCTAAAGCCTAAGATGCTTCTAGAAGTAACCAAAGTGTAGAATGACTATGGTATGTGATGGTATATCTAGTTATTGTGACCAGTACGGTTCTAGAGCTGAAGAAGATGTAACTACCAGCCGCTAGCACCTTCGGTTCGGTCAGACCCACCCTCTTGGCATTGCTGCCCATCTTCTAGAAGCTCCTAGGAATGTCTTTTGCAATCCATGGGACATTGGAAGGATAATTATACGTGATACCACTGTTGCACTGCGCTAGAGTCTGAATGACTGCTTATATAACCTATGTAGACGCTGCTTGGACATCCGTTGATGTGAAGTCCACAGTGTGCCGATGGTCTAGAAGCATATCCACCAACGGAGATAACTGATTAGAGTTGGGTTGCCAAGCTAG
>RCHF01000775.1:0-27981 GCA_003987895.1 Neonothopanus nambi
ACATTTCATAAGCAAAGCAGCAATGCTTTAAATCATCCCCTCTCTCTGCGCAACCGCAATCGGTGGCGCACGATGACTGACCGCACTCCCAGGCCTATTCGTAGACCGAGGCGGAGGCGCCGGACTCCCTCTCACCGCCCTCGGTGGTCTCTCCCTCGCACTACCCGTCCCGCTAGTCGCACTCGACATGCTATTAGCCATATCAGGCCTCATCGGCGACGCGCTCGGCGGCGGTGACCTGTTCGCTCCGCGCCTCGGTATAGGCGACGCCAACGGGAGCGAATTAACGGGCGCTGACAGCGGGGGCACGAGGTTCGTGTTGGGTGTCAACAGTCCGTTAGTGTTCGAGTTTGAAGTAGTGGGCGTGCGTGATCGGCCGCCCGGTGGCTGAAGTTGGGAGGATTGAGATGAATTGAGGTTGAGCATTGAGGTCGCGGGTGTTTCGGGGTATACTGAGCCTGTAGAGGGGCCGGCGGAAGCGCCGAATGCGATGGGAGTTCTGGAGCTCGGCGAGCTGGAATCTGGGGAATCTAGGTCGTGGGGTGGTATGGTGAGGGCTCCGGGAATGGCCTTGCGAACATTGGTGACGATGACAGTAGTGCCAGTCGAGGTAGTGGTGGTGATAGGGGGAGGGGAAGTAGCGGATATGGCAGATAGCCTGGCAATTGTTGTGCCCTTGAACATGGGTGTTAGTTTGACTGTTTCCTTGGGATGCTCTATGAGTAGTTCGTCGAGTAGAAATCGGAAGTCTAATCCATATTCCTCGAGAAGCTGACAGAGCAATCAGGTTTGATAATGAGGAAATGCATACCAAGAAAATACCTTTTTGCTCAGAGAATAGGTTATCTTCATAGCTTCTTCAACAACCTTAACCTCTACACCAGAGCTATAAACCTGGTTCCTAAAGATTTCTGTGTAGCTCTCGACTTGACCTCTAGCCCAGTCAATGAACGCTTAAATTTACCATCGTCAACATTTGTTGATCAAACAGCATTCCGAAAAAGACATACCACTAGCTACTTCATTTTCCTTGAAGCTCGCCAAAAACCAATCTGCTGTATGCTTGATCCCAGTGAAATACACCATAGCCAAATCGGCTACATAAGCCCCGACATGTCCCTCAAACTTAATCTTTCGGACATGACTACGCATAACCTGTGATCGCATACTTAGGAACGTCGTTCGTGCCGCCGGACCAGCATTGAGTCGCAACAAAAACGTTATAAGCGAAACTACCGTCGACTTGCGGTTGGAAGTGTGGGATAAGGTTTCGAGTAGGGAAGTCGTGAGTTCGTTTGTTAGAACCGGTAGCTTGGATGCGAGAAGAGGCATCACAGCAAGTTTCTTCTTGCCTATCCAGTAAGTGTTATAAGTGTTGAAGTTATAAGATAAGTGACGAAGTTGAGTTATGACTGACCTTCTTCTACCAATTCCACGGCTTTCTCCCACTGGCGCAGGGCGATAGCCACAGTCAGTTCGTCGGCCCATTCACCAGCCCATCGGGTATCGCGCTCGGATTTATCTTTCGCGTCTGTTCCAGATGATTCCCCAACATTTTTGGATATCTCTGCCATCCAGTCGGTGTTAGGGGCAGCTGAGCTTCGCTATAGAAAAAAGATATTGAATACGCGGATGAGAGGAGAAACAAGGCAAACGAGCTTACATCCCCGCCAGTCCACATAGTCTTCCGTTTTTCATGCTCCCCTTCGCGTTCTTTCCGTCGTCTCGCATTATACTCTTCCCCCACTTGACGCAGCAGAAGGAGCAATGACTTCTTCTCAGGTAGAGTTTCTGTCCTAAAAACGTGCGTCTCTTTGCCATTTTTGACCTTGAATACGTTTGTCATACCTAAAATAATTTTCAGCCTTACGAATGAGGGTTAGGATGGTCATCCTTACTCGGAGAATCTTTCGTATCCAGCACCATAACTTCATGCAATGGCCAGCACTTATCTGCAACCAATTTACCCTCCGCCGCAGGGTCTCCGCGTCTGGAGCTCTCGCCACCAGCCGTCCTTCGCCTCCGTTTCGCAATCAATACCGCATCATCCAATACCACGAACCTGACTCTACCCATAACCTTGTACGTGGCTGCGTTCAGTGCCAGTACGCCATCTGCTTCACCTACAATGTGTCGTCCAGGCGTCGTGGGTGCAAACTTGGCTGAGCCTTCGATCTGAGCATGCAGCTGCTGCATCTGGTTGAAATACATGATGCGGAGGTCTGCGACGGAAGAGCGTCTGAATGTGTTGAGCGAGGATGAAGAGGCGGAGGTGGGATCGGGAATATGTAGTAACGAGGGCATAGATTTGTATTCGGATAGAGATTCCTTGAGCTCGAGCATTTCGTTCTCGAGCGTAGATATCTCTTTGGAGATGAGAACGAACTCAGCATAGCTAAGATTGACCGTCACTAACAAAATACGTTGTTAATCCCCAAGTAGTACTTACTTTTTGTAAACGTTCTTCTGAAGTTCGGAAGCTGTGTCATTCTTTGCATCGCGAAGAGAGGACTGCAGGGATTTGAGCTCTGCTTCGGTAGAGTTTGCGAGCTTGGTCTTCAAGTCTTTACACCATTTGTCATTCTCTAGAGTTGTTGGAGGAAACTTTGGACATACAAGCATCAGGATCGAACTCTTCCTTGTCCAGGAGCTTCTTGTCATCCGCAGCTCTGTCTTCGTCTGGCTCTCTCGCGCCCACGTCCCTTCTATCCCTAACAATTTCATCCTGTTCACGACTAGACACCCCTCTTCTCCCGGGACCAAGCTCTCCCGGTAGCGTAGGCATAGGCGGCACATTAAACTCTGTCGGACTGGATATATCTGCATATCTCATCGACATACGCTTCTTGATCTTGTCGTCGACTCGCGACTTGCGCGAGTCTCGAGGTCTAGGTTTGGGACCATCTTTTGCAAGTTTGTTGGAAGAAGGTTGACCTTGACGAGGAGATTTTCGGGGAGGAGCTTGCGAACGACGAGTCCGCAAGGATTGCATTGTCGCCACGATGTAGCTTGAGGAGAGGGCGGTTACTGTTTTTGGACGTCAAAGCTGTAACATCACAGCCTCTAGCACCGGCACCACGTATTACTACTAAACATTTCTGTATAATGAAGTATCTTCAAAGGAGTACATAATTAGCTACGTATCCTCCACGTTAAGTTCCTGCTTGCACAGGGTAGGTGCTATCTTCACAATCCCCTTATACCCAATATCGAATTCTGCCCTTGCCTCCGAGTCAGCCGATATTCCTATCAGCAAGGAGTCACTCCGAATGAATTCTCCCAAGTCTTCCACCAGCTTTTCGAGCACATCCTGTGACTGTTCAAGATGCAAAGTAGAGCGTGGCCCGAGCTTCATCTGAAAATCCTTGATCTTATTCACCATTAAGCTACATGAAAGCCCGGCTGAGTACGAGTTCTGTGCAAATTTACGATGAGTACATACTTGAATTTGGTCCACTTTTCATGAAGTGGTCTTATTTCTTCCGGCTTTGGTTGCAAACGTAAGAGTTTCTTTGTTTCATCTTTCATACCCATGATACGCATGAAGAGTAGCTCCAAGGAGGCCAGGACATGAGGAAGAGGTCCTAGCATCACTTTCCGATAATAACTTGACCCGATCTGCTGGCTCTCCCTCTGACACGCGAGAAATAGTATTTGTCGAAGATCGGCGAGCTGACTCTTGGGCCCCTCAATCCGAGAATCAGACCTATAGCGTTTGTATTCGACCTGAATCTTTCTTGCTGCCTCTTGCTCTTTTTCCATAGGCTCCGCCGTTCGATAGCCTATGTTCAATGAGCCTGTGACGACATTAAGTATCTTTTGCTCCGCGATGTCCTCTACTTCGTCTGCTTCCATAGTCCCTAGGTTCAAGTTGTCCTCGAAGGGAGCTGATTGCTCGGATGACTGTGCAATAGGCTGGTCCAGAGTGCGGGTGTTAGCAGGGTCCGTAGTCACAGGTCGATGACTCTGCGCACTACAGAGTATCTCTTTGAGCAGATTGGGGATATCAGGTAAGTTGTCATATATCACTTGACGGATATAGGACGTGGGTCGGGGTGGCCGTTGGCTCTTGTGAAGGAGCTGTACGATCTCGTCCATGGAAGAGCCTCTGGTAGACCTCCGTACAGCCATCGCAAGCTCCGGCCAGGATTCAGCGCATACATACCTATCGGTTTTATGAGATCCTGAACAACAATTCATCCAAAATTCCGAGTCTTACCCCTTATACATTGAAGAAAAACGGTTTCCAGCACTCCTAAGGGAAGTCACAGCAAGGTGGATCCCTTTCCTGAGTCCATCATCTTGTATGTTATATCCAACTATAAAATAGTTCTTGAATGGCTGAGGATATCTTGGAAAATGCCACTTACGAAGACAGAGCGCTCGACAGCTTAAGGGGAATGAGCCAATCATTGGTGGTAAACAAAAAAAACTTTTGGCGTACATGCGACCGATGAAAAGCGACCGAATCTTGGGTGGAATTTTCATCGATAAATTCCTGTCCTGCCCATATAGAAGGAAATCTAGTATCACACTCAGACTTGACTTGTCGGTATACTATGAGCAGTAGAGAACGAACCAGCGGATTTGCCCCCGGTGTGGACTTGTTCTAACAATTTTGAGACTGCATGAACTAGACAATCTAACATTGACACCTCTTTGTTCCTCTGTTCGTGCAGAACAATAGCTGAGTCCATGACCCAACTACAAGGAACAGTGACATTATGAGGGATCACATCACGTTGCGCACAGTTCGCCAAGATGATGTTCTTGCACAAACGATCCAACAAGTCGCACAATACGCCAATATCGATATGTATATGCTGTTCCACAACGTGCCTAATGATAAATCCGGTTAGTCTCTGGGTGTCTCTGGGTGTTCTGGGCATCTCAACTTACCCGATGGACAAGATAGCGTTGACAATGCATTTACTGGTGAAGCCTTCTAACGAGCGCACCAGATCATCTAAGATGTTCTCGTCTTCTGGTCGTTTGAAGTGCGGAGGCAATTTCGCTACTGCATAGCGACCCTGATGAAGATAATTTGAAGCATAATTCTTGTCAAGAACCTGCGCCAGAGTAGTAATCCGCAGCAAGTTGGATAAAAACAGTGGCGAATAATCAGGGCCTGGGGCTTCGGTCTTGAGGAAAGCTTGAACCCAATCTCTGACTACTTGACGAGCCTCATCAGCTTCAGGTATTACTTCTAAATTTAGACAAGCAGAAGTTCCCATCCTATAGTTAACGGGGTGAAGTGCATTGTATAGTCGTTGCAGCCACAATCTGGAGAACTTTCGGTCTTTGTCTCTCTAGAGAAATTCAAGGACATACCTTTGTTGGGACGCGACCTCCGCAAAAGGTACTCGGTGCATAGTATGGTGTGTTTCCAGGATCAACATCTGCAGTAAATGAACTCGGACTCGTGTGTTATAGAACAGGGTGTTCATAGAGGACGCCAGAACGTGCATCTCTGAACACCTTGGTCTAGTACATTCTCCATAGAGAGCGAATACCAAACAAGGAGTGAACGCTGGACACGCCTGACAATTTTCATTCTCTTTGAGGGTTCGCCTTGCAAGTCGGTCCTTAACGGCGTCGCAAAGGAAGGTGTGAAAGTTTAGTTTATCGAGTGTCGTGTCCTGCTTTGCAGTACCGGGCCCTCCATGAGTCCTATGAGTCCTATGAAGGTACGTCATTTGGGGCAGTAGAACTTGGTTCTCGGAACGTTTCTGAAAACCAAACAACCTCGAGATTTCCTCCGAGTCAGATGGGCTCGGATCAGAGGAAACCTTGAGAAGATGTTCGGTATACCATATGAAGAGTTCGAGCTCCTCTGCTAACTCAAAAACAGTCAGACCATCAAGACGGGGTGGATTTGTGAAGTAATGATCAAGGCAAAGCAAAGTGGGGATCCACTTATTGCTTGAATAGAAATATTTACTCAGTTCATGGAGCTCCTCTTGATCACCTGCAGAGATCGCTTGAAACATGCGAGCCTTAATGTCAAGGAAATATTTAGACATCAAGTGTCAAGATACTAGATATCTGGACATACCTCATACTGTTCATCTGGCTCTAGAAGTATGATATTGGTATTCACAAGGTCGAAAAATCTGGATAGATCTTTGTCTGACGCCTTTGGCATATCGCCAAAAGTGAACTTTTGCCAGAGACCCTTTAAAGCACAACTAGTAGCTTTCTGAGAGGAGTCTTTATCCTTCATCTCCAAGAACAAATCAATAGCATCCAAAACACGGCCCCCTTTCTTATGAAGCTCAGCGGCCTCGCGAGTTTTGCCGGTGATTTCAAGAAGAGCGGTCTGTGCAACGTCGAACTTCATTTCTTCTAGATACTTGAGGAGATCCTCATCACTGAAGGAAAGACCACGTAGCTGCCTAAATCTAGAATGAGTGCTTTTCCTCACATTTCAGCTGGAAAAAGGATACTTGCTGAAGCTTCTTGTCTCGTTCAGCAGTGCCACGAGGCAGAGACTGCAGTTGACGGGAGTAAGAATCTCGAGCCCGCTTGAAGATGCCCTCGGCCACTTCCTTCTTGATGGAAGCATGTTCTTTTACAATCTTGACAGCGTCATTAAATCGACTTGCTTTACAATAACAGAGAGCAGATTCAGTGGGCATCAGGGCGGCGTAATATTTCTCTGCTGCAAGAGTGAGCTCATCTGCCTTCCTATAACAGTTGGCACCGATTCTCAAGAAATCCAGTCGCCTATTCCCAGAAGCAGAGGCCGAGCATTTCACAAAGACTTCTGCTGCTACATGAAACGCCCGGTTTCGCCTGCTCTGTGAATCAATACTCAAGCGTTCGGCATTTTCCCGAAGGACATATGCGTCAGCTATGGCAACCCTTTCAGGAAGCCCCGCGCGCTCAAAGCAAAGCTTTGCCTGCGCATATTGCTTGTGCTCGAAGAGATATCTTCCTTGCTCAGCCCATTCCTCCAGCGTGGAAGTTGCAGCCAGTCTTGGAATATCCATGCCAGGAGCTAGTGTTCGTACGAGATCCTTCTTAATCCAGTACATCTACCGAGGGTTACATGAGGATAACGTGATTTGAAATAATAAAGACTCACTTTAAGAGGCGTACCTCGGTCAGTGGAATCAACAATCCACAGATTCTCTCTAGCCCTTGTTATTGCCACATAAAGAAATTTGAGCTGGACTTGTAAATTAGATGCAGCTACAATAACAAAAGTCCCACCCTACCTCGAGACAGATGCTAGCGTATCGCAACTTATTCCGTCCAAAATCAGGAGCATGGATTTTAACATCGTCAAGTGCATTCAAAATAACTTGCCACTGGAAGAGCTGAGAGGAGGAGTCCCCAAAGAAGTTGTATAGAAGTACCTAGAAAAAGTAAAGCTGCGGTAAGCAATAGTCGCACAAATGAACGCTGAAATTCACGTCATCGAACTCTAGCCCCTTGCTTTCGTATATTGTCCTGACAAGCTAGCTGCAGCAAGAAGGCTGTGGTATATTAAAACGAAGACTTACAATACGAGACCGACATTTCCCACCTTCTTCTTAAGCTTCTGTTGTGCAGCTTTGTCTCGCACTAATATACCTAGTAATGGCTAAATAGGAACTGAAAACGTTGATAGTCAAACACATACACTGTTGAGCACCGAATGAAATGCGATTTCGGGAGGTCCCAAATATAAACTGTTCCATCCCTACGGCGTCTTCATCCCACCCATCAAAGAATATCGGCTTTGGACCATCAGTTACACCCTTCTCAGGAGATAACTTGTCGATGGTGTCTGGCCAGAAACGATCAAGTAGATCTATCACAGAATGGGCGCAATTCACAATCCCAGCGTGAGAACGATAGTTAACAGCGAGGTCAAAAATCTTCGGTTGGGCTGCATTTGGATGAGAGCCAACAAGACCATGACGTCGCTTACGCTGAAGCCAATAAGTTTAATGAAGCTCGCTTATAGTAATATATGGCTACCTCTAGTCGCCATTGGAACGCTCTTAAGGCCTCGAAGCGGAAAGAACTGCCGACAGAGATAGTCTGTGCAGTATCTCCCGCCCAAAACAAACCGTCCGCATCATGGCATAAAGAACGAAGTACTGACAAAAAGTAAAGCAATGTCGGTACAACCAGGAACACAGCTTACTCAATGTGTCAATCAGGAGATTGTCTTGGACTTCATCGACATATCTATTGAGTCGAGATGTGAGTGATGTGTGACCCAGTCATCAAGGAAAAGTAGACATACAAGCGATCAACCTTATGACCTGGAATTCCATGAGATTTGAAGAAATCGAGTATCGAATGAGTTCTGGAATTTCGTTGAAAGGTGATTCATTGCAAGAACAAACAAACCAGTAGGCACCTGTCTGCCCCATCCCGCCCACCGAGCTTCTTCCTCTTGGCGATGTATGCGTTGAACAGAGAATAAATATCACTTCGAATCTCAGAAAAGATGGCATGTTTCCTTGTGCTCAAGTTCTGGTATTCGGTAAGCGTCAGGTAATGAAGACCATTGCTCAGTGTCTCTTCAGATCCTTTGATCACCCCTGGGCAGAAAGCGGAAACATTTAGCTAGTTGTTTGAGCTTCAAAAGCGGAAATGGCATACCTACGAGTTCGCCGAAGACCAACGTCGGATCTACAATCTCGGTGAGTTTGGCTCGGAGACACGATGGAAAGAAACAAACCAAGCCGGCTCGTAAGGGACTGCGAGAAATGCTTCCAGTATTGATAGAAAAAGACTTCATAATTTATTATGAGATTGTCGCGTCTGGCCGAGTCCAGCTCTCGTAGGATGGAGGATGTCGGGTTTCGAGTTGGGCTGTTTGCCGATATATCTGCTTCGAGCATCTTACAAAGCTAAACTCATCATATTAGCAGCTGGTGAGCAGAGACATAAAGAGACTTACATCATCAAAGGTGGTGAACAACGGGAAATGTTTATCTTCAAGCTCACTGTACTTGTCGGGAAGGTGAGTATTCCAGCGAACGTCGTCGTCAGCAGAAAACATCCAATCTTCATCGCCAGATGCGGGAGCTTCCTGACTCGCACACAGCGATCGAAGTACGTCCAGCGGCTGCGAGGTAGCAGCAAGCGACCTCGACAGTGTCGCAAAATATTCCTCGACCTTCTTCGCCAAGAGTCGGGACTGCGTGATGAAAATTTGCCGCGGTTTCGGGCCGGCACTGCCGGCTAGCTGGTACGATCGCTCCACGAGGAGCATTTTGAAGAGCAGAGTGGTGGTCTTCCTGCAAAAGGACAGTTAGCATCGGTCGTGAGTATACAAGAAGTAGTTTACCCGGTGCCGCTGCGACCTATAACATAGGAAGAGTAGGGATGCTCAATAATCAATTTCTCCTGTGATCTGCACAACTAGAGTCAGCAATCCGTGACAAGGCTCAAGTATACTGCTTCCATATAACGTACGACACTACATGGGGAAATGTTGCCTCTAAGTCGGCTAACATGGCTGGAATGTGGGTAGAGATGAGGATCATCATCATGATAGGCCGGATTTCCCTCTACTCACTGTTCAAGAGTGGCTGAAAAGGAGCATTAACGAAAGCCCGTTCACATGTAATGAAACGGAACGACCCACCTGGGAAAACACCACATACTTGTCCATCCTAGCACTCCGCTTAGCGTCATTCATGGCCGTCAGCCAGTAACATACTCACAAGAGTCGGGAATAGACCTGAAGTTAATCGAAATTAAAGAAAATATGATTAGACTGGATGGCATTCAGACTCACAGGGTCGGTATCGTCTGAAAGTAAATCAGGGAGTGCAGTCTCTCCAGGAATTTCAGGAAGCGGAGGAAACGACGCGGGGAAGAAAGTCTGATCATCGGCATTCTTAGCTTGAACTCGGATAGCACATCTAGAAGTGTGTCAACTTCTTTTTTCGAAGCAAGCCTCATGCAGAAGGGGTATACCTGTCTCTATATTCCTTTCCCTTTCTTCCGAGGCGATTTCCAATAACTTCCCACTTGTGATTGTTAGCCTGGGCATGAGTGTGAATCCCAAAGATTTTGATGGCTTAAGATGGACGAGCAAGTCAATTATTCAAATGCACAGGCTAGAACAGAAGTCAAGTAGCAGACCTTGCTGTTCCGTCTGTCCTCATAAATCAGATATGAACGAACGTGAAGAGTGTTCACACATACCTCATCGCCACTGGCAACAACATCCACCTGATACTAATACAAGCCCATCAGGAAAAGTAGCGGTAACAAGGCTGGGCTACGTACAATCAAACGCAGATCTCCGGTCATCTTGGCTTCGAAGATCGCGACTCCCGCGCTGACTCCATTGAGCCTTTTCTGGTTATCGGCAGAGAAGTGCCCATTCGAAAGCTCCCTGCAAATTAAATATCAAGAGTGTCAGAAATTTGTCAGGGAACAATTCACTCACCTTATCTTCTTTACTATGATGTCGAACGTTTTCTTTTCCTTCCTATGTCTTGTACGTAGTTCGGCTTCAGCGCCTTGGCTGATTATGATTGTCCATTCGCCGAAACCTTCCACGCTATCGAAATGAAGCGCACTGAATAGAACGAAAGAGCAGTGAGATGAGGTTATGTCTAACTAGTAGAACTACTTGCGATCTGATGGGCTGGACCTTGGGATACGCGGAGGGTGTTTCCGTCTCGAGGGCCACCTCATCGCCAATCACCTGGGTTTCATTGGCAAAATCTTTCACCTCCTCGACCTCGGGTGTAAATACGCAGCTTTCCTTGATAGAGGCTGCTATTGCTTCTGTGCGAAGAACGTCGAGATAGAACTACCAAGTTTCAGCCAAAAGAGTTGACGAAACGCATAAAACATCAACCTACACTTAGTATGCCTTTGAGTTGCTCCATAACTTGGGTTGTCAGTTTCTCAGCTTCCGGACGACTCTTGGGAACATCGTATCCCAATATCTTCAGCGATTTCGTGTCCACATTGATCGACTGTGTAAGACGGCGTTTCTGGTGCTTGGACTTCTTTTTCCTGCCGACATCTTCACTGTATTCTTCCTCAACTGGCGAGGCGCTAGGGAACTTATCCATTGTTGAGATCATCTTCAGCACATCTGGGGCGGCATGAACGATTTGATTCTGAGTAGCAAAGGTCACCAGGATGTCACGATCTGAGAAGGAAAGTGGTGCGAGATGCAGGAAATCAGAGACTTTCGATAGTACTTGGTGCGCCACAGAACCCGTAAACGTCCCAGCGTACACCATCGTGAACAAGCCGGAAAGGTAGGTTCGTAGCGGATTATAAACATCGATGTTGACATCTGTAAGCCCTATAAATGAAATAGAGAGGTCCAGCCAAGTACATGACATACTGGACAGAACTAGCGGGAGGATGAACTGTTCCTCTTCGCCAAGCAGATCCGCGACAATAGCAGCGCAATTGTTCTTGTGTGCGACGCTTTCAAATTCATACAAAGCGTTTTCTACAGCTTGGAGCGAGTCGAGGCTAGGGCTGTCGAACAGACCCTCACGATAAATCTTCTTTCGATAGCTCATAGTAGGGGTTGAAAGCAGCATGTATGCGATTCATTGAGACTATATAAGTCACAAGCAGCAACAAACGCGGGCCTATAGAAGCTGTTAGTGGGCGCAGGTGTCATATAGAGTTCAAGAACATGCACCCTTTATCTGATTCGAAGACCTTCCAATAGTGTCCATGCATGAATTAGACAAGTAACGGCGAGCTTGAGTCAGTAATAGAGTATTTCAGCAACACGCGGCAAATTCATCCAAGTTCCCCAGTTCTCGCTTAGTTCCGCTGTGACTTGACTGGAACTTTTTGCGGCGCCACGAAGAATTCAACGCTCCACTGCTCCACTACATATTTCTTGCATTCCATTTTCTCCCCATCGACGAATTGCTTTGCCCGTTCTCTTGCTTTAGCCTGTTAATGTCTGTGTTCAGGTTGTTCCTGCGAGGTCCGAAACTTCCAATCTTTCAAATATCAACATGGTTTTGTCATTACTCACAAAGCCACTCACTTGAACCACCAAACACAGTCCCGCACATCTAAACCAAATAACCACTCCGGTGTTACACGACTACCTGCCTGCTTTGGTCGTGGTGACCATGAAAATTCGTTGTCCTTCAACATGAGCCGGGTAGAGAGCTGTTGAGTTCATAGATAGAGTCAAAGTGAAGTCTATAACGCTAGCGGTACTGTCTCGATGATATACGACGTGTTGCTCCGCTGCTCCACTATCGGCAGCTTTCTATAGGGTTTGGCCTGGCTTGAGCTGGGACTTCGCTTAGTTTTGCCATGTAGAGCATTTTGCCATGGGCTGCTGAAATACTCCAATAAACTGGAATGATATAAATCGTATCAGCTATGCAGAGAATTATGTTCTCCCGTTGTAGGCGACTGTGGCGGCTTCATGTAAGTGCTGTTGCCAGGAAAGTATTGCCGTCAATATCCACAGTCGTCATAAATAGATAATCGCTTGATATGAATTTGTCATTGCGCTGTGAGCGGAGTAGTGGGCTTGGTCAAGGTTTCGTTTGTACTGAAGGAGTGTTGAGACAGACGATGAAGAGGGGAAATATGGACGTTCTTGACCACAGAGATAATGTCCTCAACGTTTGATATGTTAGAAATGCCCCAGTCTTGACATTTTGGACTACTTACTCATACACCGCATATTCAATTCGTCCAAATTCATCTTTCTCCCAACCATCATGTACTCCCAACCCGTGCCGCAGCAGCGGCCAGTATCCCAGTTCTCTCAAGCCCAGGAATACCAGCAGGATACTCGAGATCGTTTCATGCAGCAGCCGTACCAAGAGCCAGAGCCAGAGTTCGACGAGCCTGATGACGACCAGGAATACACCCCACCGGACACTGACCCAGATGACTTTTTCGCTGGCAATGGCAACGGCAGTCGTCCAGCGTCAACATACATGCCCGATTCTTATCCTGTCGGCGTTGCTGGCAACGGCGTAGCCCGGTCAGTAGCTACTCAGTCAACCCGTGCACCATCTCCTCCTCCGGGCCCCATCCTCGACCACTCCCATCTCAGACCAGGAAAACAAGCCGCTCTCTTATCCCACGAACGCACCCTCGAGCTTTACCGAGCAAATGCCAAAAAGACACAGGATCCGGACTTACAGTTCGAATTTGCAGTGTTTATGGTAGATGCCTCGAAAACCATGCCAATACCGGAGGAAACTCCAGGGAATCTTCTGCAGGTCGAAAAGGCAATCGAGAAACGTGAAGATCTCATCCGCGAGGCTTTGGCATTGCTCAAGCGCCTAGCAGACAGGGGACACCCAGCTTCGCAGTACTTCCTCGCTGACTGCTACGCCAACGGCATAGGCACCGTCAAAAACAAGCAAGACTTTGATCGCGCATACCCGCTCTTTGTGCTCGCGGCCAAGCACAGTCATCCGGATGCTGCCTATCGTGCTGGGACGTGTTGCGAGAATGGGTGGGGATGTCGTAGGGAGTCTGCCAAGGCCCTGCAGTTCTTCAGGAAAGCGGCGGCTGCGCTGCATCCTGGTGCAATGTACCGCTTAGGGATAGCTGAACTCAACGGAGAACTAGGGCTATCGAAGAGCCCAAAGGAGGGTGTTAAGTGGTTGAAACGTAGTGCGGAGCATGCAACAGCGGAGTTCCCTCATGCGCTGCATGAACTGGCGTTGTTGCACGAGCGGGGAATAGATAACGTGGTGTTCGTGGACTACGAGTATGCGACCGAACTGCTCGCACAGGCGGCAGAGTTAGGATACGCACCGAGTGCGTATAGGTTAGGTGAATGCTACGAGTATGGCAAGCTGGGCTGTCCCCAGGATCCTGCACTATCTATTCATTATTATGTGCGTTTCATCATATTCTCTATGCTATTCAGTATAACCAAGATTTCTTTTCCCTGCAGAATATCGCTGCGCAGCAGAACCACCGCGACGCCTGTTTTGCATTAACAGCTTGGTATCTCGTCGGCTCGCCTGGTGTATTACCGCAATCCGACACTGAGGCATTCTTATGGGCACAGAAGGCTGCAGAGGCTGGTCTCGCTAAGGCAATGTATGCAGTAGGGTATTTCTTAGAAGTCGGAATAGGTACACCTGCTAATATGGCCGAGTGAGTTCCAAGCTTCTCTCCTTTCCATCAACATCTCTAACAATATAATACTTCCCCCTCCTTCCCCTCCTTCTCTCTTTCCTGATGCTACAGGTCCATGTCATGGTACAAACGCGCCGCTGACCTCGGCGACAAACGTGCTGCACAACGTCTGAAAGGTTCACAAACACAAGCAATGCGACAGCCTGGTGGGCCCGGGTCCGTCTTACATCGGGATGGGCCTGATGGTGGGGATGATGGCGGCAAAAAGGACAAGGAGTGTGTCATCATGTAGGTGGGGAGTCGGTCTTGGTCGGTCTTCTTCGAGAATCAGCACAGTAGCTCACGATGGCGAGGGGGATGGAGTTTGACATGCACCTGCGGACATCACTGCGAAGATGCAGGTCTCATGGTGTGCCTTGATGTTCTACCTGCCTTCTCGAAGAAATTTGGCAGGCCCGGGAGAGGGAGAGGGCAGGTGGCAGGAGAAGATTCGAAGATGAAGAATGTCCACTCGACAGCTGCGTACCACACCCGTGCTCGTGTTGTTGGCATGGAATGGCAATGGCAGGGGCCAACTACCATCGACTTTCCTTTGGACTTGTGTATAGGCTGGAACGTTTGGAGAATATAAATCACAACACTACGCGCGACGAAATCTCAATTGTAGTCATACATCTTGTTTAACGGCTTTTTCCTTGCCTTATCATTCTCTCGGACTCTTGTCGGGCCCTCGTATAATTTCCATCTAGATGATATACCTACTTCCATAATTTAGTAGTAGAGCCCTCAATTCATTTTTTCTCAGCTTCACCATGGTAGCTTCAAAGGACTGTTCTCCAGATGGTAAGCCCCGAGTTCTTCACACGAATTCGACTAGATCCCATCCTTACTAATCTTATTACTCATCCTCGGTCAGCGACTCGGATATGTTCCACCACTCGATATGCAACGTTCTAGTATACTGATATTCTAGGAAATGTGATCACCCGCCGTTGGTGAGTATCAATATAAAGATGACCTAACTAATGGTGTCATTATTCCATCCTTGAACTCGAAAGTCTCCAATCTCACACACTCTGACAACCTTGTCCAGCTTCAACTTGAAGCATGGCTACAGTTAAAACCCACACCGCAATAGCTACCATCGCTAAAGGACATTTCGATGCCATTCAAGTGCCCACTCCTTCCCCAGCCGAGGGAGAAGTGCTTATTAAAGTCGACTACGCGTCGATGGTCGCGTTTGATACTTATATCAACGACTTGGCCTATTATACGAACGAATTCCCAGCGATATTTGGGTTCAATGCTGCAGGAACGATTGCAGAGGTTGGTGAAGGAGTGGTAGATTTGAAAGTTGGGGATAGAGTAAGTTTTATCGATCATTCCAAATTGACGAACATGAGCTGACTTGGGTTTCCCGTAGGTCACAGCATTTACGTTCAGAAACTCGCAGTCCAAGGGCATGCAGCAATATACACTTCAGCCGAGAAGTGTTTGTGCAAAGGTACGTTGGAAACATCTGTCTTAGTACTGACTCGGATATTCATACTTATTGCCTTGTCCGTCTCAGATTCCTGATTCTATGTCTTTGGATGCAGCAGCCACTATCCCAGACAATTTCATAACTGCTTACAACTCGCTGTTCAATCCTGAGTACCTGGCGCTTCCCATACCCTCCTCATTTCCATCGCCCAACCCTCCTCCCCTCGCAGACACACCTATCTTGATCTACGGAGCTGGATCGACTACCGGTCAATATGCTATCCAGCTTCTCCACAGTGCGGGATATAAAAACGTCATTGCTACTGCTTCACCTAAACATCACTCATATCTTCGTTCCCTCGGTGCGGCACATGTCTTCGACTACAACAGCCCGAACCTCATCGAAGAGATTTCCGCTGTCGCAGAGAAGGATGGTAAAATAGATCTCGCACTGGATTGCATAACTGCGCAGTCAACTATGGCTACGATTGCGCAGGCTGCGAGTCCGCTCGGGACAGTGGCTGTCCTTTTACCTCTTAAGATAGGGAGCAAAGTCCGGAGTGATGAGAGCGATGAAATGTTTTTGGAAATCCCGGATCACTTGAACCCGTTGCCGAAAGGGACGAAATTAGCTGGCGTGAGAACGTTCTTGTACCAACAGGTTGGATTGTCTGCCCTTTTGCATGTTTCTTTGCTCACTGTATGTCTTGAACTAGAACGAATACCTGAGAGATAACCTTATGCCGAAGATTCTTCCCTCTCTCCTTGAATCGGGCGTTATTCAACCCAACAAAGTTCGCCTTATGGATGAGTCGGTCGGTGGGCTGAAAGATCGTGTTGCTGCTGGATTGGATTTACTGAGGAACAACAATGTCAGTGGGGAGAAGGTCATTGTCAAAATCAACTAGTTCCACTTGTTAAGATGCTTGTACGATAGTCACAGAATAACATAGTATTGTTTGGCCTTTTGTACAATGTCAAGATGAGTACCAGTGACGAGAGTATCAGCTTTGACCGGCCTCCGTCACACGCACACGTGACCTTGCCACGCGAGTTTACTTTGTTAAATTCCTTTTGCCGCGGCCATGTTCAAGATCGCTCTTGGGCACGCAGCACTTCGAACGAGTTCATTTGCTATAAAGACCGGGTATTCCTTTGCTCGTTCACAGCTGATACATAGGAAAATGTCTACTGCATCTACTCATCCTTCTTTATCTGTTGTTTCCACTTCAAGTGAGTGCACCCGAATGGTTTCTAGCAAGATGTAAATCGATCAAACGTTCTGATACCATAGATGCTCCCGGAGCAATTGGACCTTATTCTCAGGCTATCAAAGTCGGTGACCTGTTGTTCTGCTCTGGATGTATCCCTATCGATCCGGCATCTGGACAAGTCGTCGAAGGCATCGAGGCTCAGACCAAGCAGGCATTGAAGAACCTGACGGCCGTGGTTGAAGCGGGAGGTTCAGAGATAGGGAAAGTTGTAAAGACCACTGTAAGTACACGCCCTTGGATGCTATTGATTGAGCTTATGGTTCCACTCGATCGATAGGTCTTCCTCAAGTCTATGAATGATTTCGTGACTGTCAATGGTATCTACGAGGCTGCTTTTGGATCGCACAAGCCTGCGCGCTCGGCCGTGGAAGTTGCTCGTTTACCGAAAGATGTGCTGGTGGAGATTGAATGTATCGCCAGGTGCGTTGACCTTAGTCCGAATCTCGTTAATGTCGCTCGCTCATTCCTCTCCCAGCTTGAAGTAAACGAGGCATAAAATCAGATAGGAACTGTATAATAAAAGGGCTGTGCAGTGAATTTTGTGCATCATTACATTCTGTCCATTCAACAGGCTATAGTCGTCGAGTCGTACTCTTACAGGTATCTCAAGAGGCGGTTACGATCCGAGATCTGTCTGGCTGGAGGGGTCATCCACTTAACGCGTCCGAAATACACGTCTCTCGATGAAAAGGGGATCAACATCTTTAAGAAAGGCAATCTACAGAGTCGCTACAGTAAGCGTACCAGTACCACCGAGTCAACGTTTCATACAGCAACTGCCAGGAGTATCAATAGCAAGCGCGCGCAAAATTCGCGAGAGCTGGCATGTCTTCTTGAGAGCTTCTAATCATCGTCTCTTACGTTATTTGATTTTCTCTAAAATAAGCTTAGGTATGTACTCCGTAGATGATATGGTTGGTACCCAAATACCTGGCCTGTTAAATCCGTACAGTCAGGAATCAGCCCCAGAGAGCCGCGCCGTTCTGAAACTTTCTAAGCGTCGTCTCTTGGTTGCATTTGACTCCTTAATCTTGTCTAGTTGATCTTTCATTCTGCTGATATGATCCTATGCAGCGACATGATCAGCACCGAACCATTAATACTCCTTGTTTATCAACTGAATGGTAGCGACATACCTCCTTTTGAATTCTGGCTAGCTCCGCATCCAGTTCCTTACTTTCTTCTATCTGATGCTTCAATGCCCTCTACATGAAATCTAGTCAGAAATTTACCATGCCAAAGGAGCAGCTTACCTTAAGGTTCTGGAGTTGGCTCTCTGAATCCCGATTGTTCACAGAACCGTTCGTTGTTTGCGGCGCGGCCCTGCTCGGGACTAGAGGCCTTTGTCTACTGGGCCCAGCAAGCCCTGGGTTGGATGTCCCAATGTTCGGCGAGCGGGTCATTTCCGAAGTTTTAGACTTCTTGCGACTCTTCGACGTCATCGTTCCTTAAATATGACATGAAAAAGTGCAGACGATGACCAGAAACTCGTGGAATTTTTATGATACTCACCTACCGAACTCTGCTTACATTGAAAGTCGAACTCAAAGATCAACCAAGGCTCGTCTTCGTCGAGGAGATCGAACTCCAGATGGTCTGTTTTAGTCTTCGGATCGCACTTGAACAAGACATCGCCCGAAATCCGTTGTAGCTCGAGGCGGATAGATCCCATACTACTTGAATTTCCGATTGCTGACGACCATCATTAGTTTGGGCTCAGGACACCAGTCACCAGTATTGAATAACTCGGGACGCGTACCTTTCGGTTGCATAAGTTTTTCACCCTCGACTTCACGAAAATACTTGGTGGATCGCGTCTGAGTATTCGGCTTTGATTTGCACATCCAGCCCTTTGCCACAACTTTCTCATCTCCTTCTGCTGTCTTGAATTTTACAGTACACCAAAATGACTTTGGGCCACTATCAGGGGATTTTTGCCAATAAAGATTATAATTCTGGAGCGCAGGTGAGCCAAACTCGAGGAAAAGCACAGTAGACAATCACACTGGCCTTGGGTATAGGTGACTCGGATGGTTTTAAGAGTATCGTCGCTTTGAACATGGTAGTCCTGCCCGAGGGAGAGTGAGACTGTGATTGTATTTCATGCTCGATTTCTTTATCCCCAGGCTTATCCGAACGTCCAAGCCAACATTGTAGCCCCGATCCCTCGAGCATTGCAAGTGATTTAGACAAAAGAACAAGAGAAAGAGGAATCGATTTCGGTCAACATTATAAAGGGGCCCCTCAGAATTGAGTTGATTCTGTGTGCGCCAGATAGGAACCAGATTTTGACCAGATTGATCATCCATTTTAACCTTCGTGCCAAAATCGGTGATGCCACTTCCAAATACAACATTTGAACCTTGAAGCAGTACATTTTTTTTTGCCATGAGGATGCCTAAAAGCTGATTCTGAGTCATACCAATTCAACGAACACGAGGTGATATGTAGATGCCGATAAATTTTTTCGTGAATTGGTCAACAATTGTCCATGTCCACTGTTTTGAGGATTGCACCTGCCGGGACCCAGACCGTCATTTAACATCGTGATATGTCAAATATCTACTTCACAATTGAACTTCAAGTCTAAAATTATTGCTTGTTGGTGAACTTCATCTCATGAGACATTATAGTCTTCCACAGTGCTGTAGAAGTCGCCAATAATTCTCTTCTGTGCATCACGCCCTTTCTCGGACTGTAACACGAATCCTCTTTCAGCTTGGTTTGGATGTAATTGGATGTAGGCACATACCTCCGTATCCCCAATAGCACGCACAACGATATACTTCCGTCCCGTTAGGACCTCTTCATTGGGCTCCCCAAACGCCGGCGAGTCTTCGGTCGCTTCGTACACAGCATGCGAGCCAGTAACGATTCCTCCAGCTTCTGTGGCAATAACCATCCCAGCACACACATCCCACGGCCAGCAACCGATTTCCCAGTAGATGTCCAAGCCGCCTTGAGCGACCATGGCGAAATTCATTGCAGAGCTCCCAAGGGAGCGAAGAGAATGCGCCATGCGACCGCCTTCGACGCCGTGGTCTGGATCGCCAGCGAGTTTGTGGAACGAAGCGGAACGCTTTGTGAGAGGATCGATGGTGCGGTCGTTGCCCCATTCAACAGCTAGCCAAATTTGATTGAGTCCAAGAGCAGGGGAAAGAGAAGGAGATACAAGGTGCTACGTACCAATCTGAGCATGGTTGAGGGTTGCCAGTGGTTTGGGTGACTTCGCGAGAGGTAGCTTCACGGGTTCAGCGCCGTGTCTGGACAGGTACGAGCCTTGACCTCTGATTCCAAAGTACTGTGATCAAGTCAGGAGAAGCGCAGATACGAGGGCCACGAATCGTACCAGAAGATCAAGGAATGGATTGTAAATGACTCCAAGTACCGGGCGCTTCTTGTAAATCAGGCCAAGAGAGATACAGACATACGGGAAACCATGCACGAAGTTCGTTGTCCCGTCTATACTTGTCAGGAAGAAGGGGCAAAAAGTGCAGAAATAAACATACCAATAGGGTCAACGCAGAAGGTAGGATCATCCGTCAGAGGGTTTCGGGAGCCTGCAGCATAGGACTCCTCTCCGATACTGTATCAGGTCAGTGTATGTCAGAAGAGATAATTAGACTGCTTACAATTTAAAAGTAGGGTATGTCGACGAAATTTCCTTCTTCACCAACTCTTCAACACGGACATCATATTCAGTAACCAGATCTACCGAGTTCTTCTTCTCATCGACGTTTGATCCAGCCGATTGGATTGCCTCTCCGCCTTCGAGAATAAGCTTGCCAGCAGTACGTGCCAAGGTCTTGGTAAAATCAAGAATAGATTGAAGATCAGTTGAGGAGAGTTCTGCGACAGACATGGTGGGACTGGTAACAAAATAAAATCGAAAAATGTCATCTTATGTGATCGATAAACCCGTCACGGAATGGCGACATGAAGATTATATATTGAGTCCATATATACTGATCGTAAAATTTCTATGGTCTCCCCTGCGAATAAAGCGGGGAAAGCATTCTTTGAGCCTTGGGGTATAGAATTTAACGATGAGGACAGAAAGAAAGAAGGAACGCGCGCGCAGAACATAAGTCCAATTTCCCACGATCATCAGCAGCTGAACGCGCGTCGAGGACCTGGATACGCAAGCCCCCCGCCTTCATCAAATCCGTTCTTCAATTTACTCTTTCTTCTGAAACAATATGTTCTTGACGCGTTCAGAGTACGGTATGATTGAAGTACAATAATTGGCAGAAGAACATCTCTCATTTTTACCTCACAGACCGTGGTGTCAATACATTCTCTCCGGAAGGACGTTTATTCCAAGGTGTGTGTCGAGTGTTGTATATCGGGTTACTTGTCGCTGACTTTCGTCTAATTCGCTCAGTTGAATATGCTATTGAAGCCATTAAAGTACGTTGGATCTTCTATCAAGTACTGAAGACCTGACACGTTCTTTCTAGCTGGGGTCAACAACTGTCGGTGTACGGACGGACGAAGGCGTCGTTCTTGGCGTAGAGAAACGTGTACAGTCACCACTTCTAGAATCAAGCTCTATCGAGAAGATTATGGAAATTGACAATCATCTGGGATGCGCAATGTCTGGTCTCACAGCGGACGCACGGACGATGATTGACCACGCCCGAGTGACTGCCCAGAACCATTCCTTTACTTACGACGAGAAGATCAAGGTGGAGAGTGTAACGCAGGCGGTGTGCGATCTGGCGCTACGATTCGGAGAGAGTGTGCATGATGAGGATGCAATGATGAGTCGACCGTTTGGAGTAGCATTACTGATTGCTGGGATCGACGAACTGGGGCCTCAACTGTATGTTGTCATATCTGACTGAACTTGGCCTTATATACTGATGTTCCTTTGTAGATACCACACAGACCCCTCTGGGACGTTTGTACGCTATCATGCCAAGGCAATTGGGTCCGGTTCGGAAGCTGCACAAGCTGAGCTGCAAGACAAATGGCACTCGGTACGGCTTCTTCGCCCCTACCTTGCTCATCACTTGACTTGTAATGCACATTTTAGAAAATGACTCTTCAAGAAGCACAGATATTGGCGCTGCGTATTCTGAAGCAAGTTATGGAGGAGAAGCTTGACCATCACAATGTACAACTAGCTCAGGTACCTTCTATTGCCTTTCTGTTTCAAGTGCTTTATCCTCATTACTCATTCTCCGCATAGGTCACAAAAGCCAAGGGCTTTGAAATTCTCGATGAAACGAAATTAAAATCTGTTATTGACTTGATGTAGATTATTTTCGCGGACCACCTAATTTTACTTTTCCTGCATTTTCCCAGCAACAGAATGTAAAAATACAGAACCTTCATTGTCGTTGGACGGTGCATGCGTATTCTGGGAGGCACGGTTGCAAGTGGGGGTTTCTTTGTTCAAGCGCCACCGTGTACAGACGAAGTCTAGGACGAGAGTACTTGCGATACTTGCAGCTGAATAAAGGAAAAACGAATGCCAGATGGGATTCTGATGACGCCCGAAAAAGAGTCCAATGAGAGTGTAGACGAGGACCAGACCGAGGGTGGGGTCGGGTCCCGAACCGATTGTCTGTACACAATAGAAAGTCAGCATCGCAAGAGGCTATTTTGCAAGTAGAGACTGACAAGGAGAAGGAAGACCGCCTCAGTTTGTAATCTTTGCATTCCCGTGGGTTCGACTGAAATCTACATTTAATCAGATTAGGAATAAGTTACTATGAATTTTCAGGCCTGCTTACGTCGATCATTCCCCAGGTGTGCCAGAGATATAGAACTGAAGTGCCAAGAAAAACCTTCGCTATCAACATAGTTGGCTTGTTCTGTTGCTCCTGATCATCCCTCAGCATGAAAAATACCACGTATACCTGCGCCACAATATTTGTGAGCAGCAAGATTTGTGCTAATGAATATTGCTGAGTTTGACATGCCGCCGTCCACATTGCTATAGTGAAGATCAGATCAAATTCAAAAAACTCGGGGATGAGGTGTATCTTACCTATGCACAGGTTTCCAGAGTTATAAACTGGAATATATAACATCGGCATTTCTGAAACAGCGCTGGCCTGAGTAGGACCTTGATCCGAATCGATTGGACATTCAATTACTTCAGAGGCATTCTTTACATGACACGCGGCGGTGAAAAGGGTTGAAGCAGAGTAGGAAAACCATAGCCACCGCAGCTGTAAAGCAGCCTGGCCTGCGATCGCGGCGTACAGGAAGAAAGGATGGACAGAGTATACGGGGGGTCTCTGAATATGAGTTTTTCCTGCAAACATCTTGAATTGGCAGACGACGTTGAGGACTAGGCTGAAGAGACCCGAAAGATAGAGTAAGATTTGTCTGGGACGTGGAGACATCGGTAGGAAGAAAATGAAAAACGAAAGGCGCTTTGAGTGAAGGAGTGGGAGCAGAAAGTGAGCAGGCTGGTGGAATAAGTTGGAAAAGAAAAAAGGAACGACCAATGGGAGGCAGCTGCAAGGTATTTATCCGAAAGGACTTGAGGCTATAGAGAACGCAACATTCAAGCATTGCGAAGAATATGTTTAAGGACTGAGACACGGCGAAGATCTTTTGTCGTGGGCGAATAACGCGCGAAGAAGGCATCTTAGCGAGTGTTGATACGCAGGTTCTCGGAGAAGCTCGTGGACCCGAAAGTTGAGTTGACAGATGACCACTCTTAGTGCGCGCGCGTCTTGTCCTACACAGCTCCTATATATGCCAAATTGAAATAAAGTCCAGGGAGCTTGAATCAAAACGCTCAAGTTTCAAGTTTGAAACTTGAAGTATGTAGGCCCGAGCGATGAGGAAGGTGGCGCCAGTGCAGACAGCTCTATAATGTGAGCATCTCACTCTAAAACCTTTAGTTTTGCCCAACCTGAGAAGGAAAATCAGACTTGAGCTTGAAATACTATGATCATGCAAACGGCGGAAGGAGAGCAATAGTCACGGGTGTCACCGGCGTCACGACGTGTTCGTGTTCTTTTGAATTATTTGGTCCACCTCTTCGCGCCTCATTTCCACCATCATGGTCTCTCAATCTGAAATCGCAGAATGCCTCACGGCGACATTGAGCTCCAATGCCAATGCCAGAATGGCTGCAGAATTGAAGCTAGCTGAGCTTATGACCATACCAGGTGTGGAAGGATGTGGTAATGTCGAAAAAAACCACTGCTCACCATTTTCATTGTTATTATGCTTGACAGAGACGGGATTGGCCTTATCGCAGCTCATTACTTTGCAGGATGCAGACATGAACATGCGGCAGATGAGTTTATCGCGTATATCGTCTAAGTGACGCGTCTTGATGGCTCTATCGGACCAGCACTCAGCGAGCATTGTCCTACGCAAATATGTCAAAGAGAGATGGTCACCGTACTTTCAAACTTTCAAAGGAAACGCCCCTTCTCCCGAGGTGAGCTTGGTCAACTTGCGGTCAGGATTCAGCAACTTAACGACATCTGAAGATAAAAATACAAGTCAGGGCTGCCGTATTTCAAGGGTTATCAGATCCTGCACGGAAGATCCGCTCGCTCTGTGTGAGTAGTGACTATTTACTGTAAAAGGCCTTGCTCACATTGAATAGGCCCATACATTGTCTTCTATTGCCAATTGCGATTGGCCCGACGAATACCCAGATCTTTTGACCTCCTTGATTAACCTCTTATCTTCTAACTCACCGGAGTCTGTGCACGGAGCTATGCAAGTATTCACGGAATTTATCAAATCAGACCTGACCGAAGACCAAATCCTACCCGTTCTACGAGATCTCTTACCCGTGCTTCTATCTATTTTGGGATCCACAGAGGTGCGTGCTTCCATGTAACTGAGTGTAGTACTCTCGTCTGAATTGACTACCAGACACAAACACCCCTTACACGCTCGAGGACTGTCTCTGTGTTCCGTCAATGTGTCATCTCTCTATTCATGGTAAAGGATCAACATCCTCAGGCCGTAAAGGAAGCAATCGCGACTGTGCTTCCTGTCTGGTTAGAAGCCTTCAAAGTGTTGCTGAACATGGACCCACAAAAGGATGTCGCAGATGGTAGTAACTGGGAAGGTCTTGCTGTCAGGATATCCATATTCAAGGTACGTGTATACATTTTGGTGGCTACTGCATTCTTATGTTTAGCGCATGAATTTGCCAGGCACTGGATACTATTCATACATCTTTCCCGCGTGCAATTACGCCGTTCCTCAACGATTTTATGCCCGCATCTCTTAACCATCTCAATAGTCTTTACCCGACTTTCGATCGATATTACTTGGCTTCTACCGAGTCAGTACCACCATCTTCCGAAGATGAGCCTATTGAACTTCCTCAGCTCATCACGTCTATAATGGACTTTGTGAGCGCAATTGCTCGAGGTGGACGTGCCAAGGACTGGTTCAACGGGGAGAAGTCGGATGCCCTGGTCTCTGCAGTCTTCAACTATATTCAAATGACTGATGATGATGTTAGCAACCACTTTCAGCCACAGAGTTGCTCCATTGCTAACTAAACTCGCATAGGAAGAAACATGGGCAAACAATGCCAACGTTTTCGTTGCTCAGGAGGACGATGATCTCGCGGCGTACAGTGTCCGTGTTGCCGGACTAGATTTGCTAGCTGTAAGCAGCTTTGCGAATGCTACAGGAAGAGTTGATTGACATCAAGCTTCTGGATTTTTATATAGTGCTTGCTATACAGAACACCTGCTCAGGCAACTGCAACGTGCCACAATGTGCTCCAGAAAGTGGTCGCATCTTCCGATCAAGCACGTAGCTCTGGGAAGCGTGACTGGTTCGTTATGGATCAGATATCTGAACATATTTGACTGACACGAGCCATATGTGCTTCAGGTGGAGGCCATTAGAAGCTGCACTTACTGCCGTTGGTTCGCATGCCGACGCTATTCAGGAGTGCATTGAGGACGAGCAGGAAGCCGGAAGAAGCAAACCTATCGATATAGAATCCATGTTGACCAATGTCATCCCTACGATTCTTGGTCAATCTGGTCTGTATTTCTGCTTCTGAATGTGTATCCTTGTGTTGACGGCTATCATAGAATACCCCTTTTTGCAAGGCAGAGGCTTTGTTTTTGCTAGTCAATATGCCAAGCTGTTACCCGTGCAGTTGGCTGGCCAGTACCTCGACGCTGCAATTCATGTGATCGAAGCTAGTGAGGCTGGTATTCCAATCAAAGTATCTGCGGTGAAGGCTGTGCACAAGTAATTCGCGTTTCTACAACATGTCCCTCGGCTCATACTGAATTTCTCATAGTTTCTGCGTCGGCTCAGAGGACTCCGCGCTGACTCCATTCATACCACGAATTGCCAAGGATCTGGGACCGTTCTTGCTGGTTACGTCGGAAGACACATTATCATTGGTCTTGGAAACTCTCGCTGTCGTGGTTGAGGTAGACAAAGGGAAATGGATGACACAGGACTTGGCTAGCTCATTGGTCGTAGCGATCCTCGATGTCTGGACAAAGAACAACAAAGGCATGTCCGATTTTGCACTGCAGTGTCTCCGAGTTGTCTAATGGCAATACCGGCTGGCAGACCCGATATTCTTGTCTATTTTCCCAGATATCATCAATTCTTTGGCTGCGTCCGAAGCTCCAGGTATTTACGAAACTGTTGTCAAACAAACGCTCCCTCCGCTGTGCAATTCGATTTCCTCTGCAACACCAGACCAAGGGTGGATAGCAAGCTCAGCCATTGAGCTCGTGAGCAGTCTCGTAAGAGCCTCCTCCAATGGGCTCGGGGATGGTTTCTTCTCCTTGCTTGCGCCCAGCTTATTCAAATGCTTGGGAGAAACTGAGGACCGAGATGTCCTACAAGTCAGTCATTCTCCGTCAATTATTCCGAAAAAGCTGTACTAACACAAACAATGGCATAGAACGGCATAACATGCCTGACGCTCGTCATTCGTAAAGACTGTGATCAGCTCCTGAACTGGCATGATGCATCGGGCCAGAGTGGCCTTGAATATGTCTTGCGGCTCGTTGCGAAAACGTTGCAGGGCGAAGATGAATCTGCTGGTCTCACGATTGGAGAGTTGATCATCCATTTGCTACGTCGAGCAGGGGAAGCCGTTCTTCCTGTCTTGCCTCAGCTTCTGCATGCCATGGTCACGCGTATGTTGACTGCGAAGACGGCGACTTTTGTGCAGGTACGATAGTGGTACTTCCATATGCTCGATATGATGGACGTGCTGATAGGAACAACCCATATTCTAATCATATAGAGCCTAGTCATACCTTTTGCGTTCTTGATCAACAATCAACGAGATACGGTCCTGGAGCTTCTGGAGGGAATGAACGTCCAAGGCCGCACTGGACTTGACGTCCTTATTCAGACTTGGTGTGAAAATGCCGAAACATTCCAAGGTTTCTGGCCTTCCCGCAGTAGCACCATGGCGTTGATACAACTATTCGTGTCGGAACGTCCAAGTTTGCAAAACCTTATGGTGAAAGGCGACATTATCTTGAAGCCAGAAACTAAAAATGGTGAGCTTCTAGTAGCTTTTCTATTTTTTTCTGTTTCTATCAGGCTCTGGACTCATCTTCAACTTTTTTATGCGCTAGTCATTATGACACGGTCACGAACTAAGACTAGTGCGCATCGTGATCCTTATGTTTTTAAAGTGTGGCTGAACATTGGTTTGACTAATATTTTTTTGTATCCTCCACTAGCCCCTACGGAGTTTACAACTATTTCATTCCCTGTCAAAGCTATCAAGATCTTGCTGCATGAGGTACAGTCTGGTGGTGAAGCCGCTACGCTAGGCGGTACCCAAGAGGAAACGTACGACCTGGACTCTGATGATGGCGTCAGTGACATAATTCTTTCTTTTAATGATCCTCCGAGCATAACGCTGATCTTTAAATTAAATTTCCATGAATGATTTAGGACGAGGACTGGGCCGACACGGGAGATGCGACCAAGGAGAGTGAATTTGAATTTTTATCTGAGCTAATCGGGCCAAAGGGGATGGCTTTCGACAACGATGATGTTTTGGATGACAGTGATGATGAGGATTTGAAGAGTGATCCCATCTCGCAGATGGACATGCAGGTATGAAATGCCCGTGTATTTCCTTGCAAGTGTAAATGCTGAATCCTATCCGTAGGGCCACCTTGTCACGTTCTTACGAGAATGCGCAGCACGC
>RCHF01000776.1:0-28912 GCA_003987895.1 Neonothopanus nambi
AAGAAAATGGTCAGAGAGGCAAGAACAACAAAAAAAATAAACTTTAGGATTCACAGAAAATCAGTAAAGACCAAAAAACTGACCAGAGAATATGCAGAAAAAAAAAAAAAAAGAAAGAAAGAAAGAAAGTGGTCTGACCTAGAAGAAAAGAAGTGGGTCAGTTACAAGAAATTAATAAATGTCAGGTTGCCAGGTCTTTCCCTAATCACATCCAAGAAACAGGGCTGCTACTCCCAAGATTTGCAGAGAGGACCAATAGCAAAATTTCATAGAAAAAAAAATGGGACACAAAAAAAAGAACCAACCAAACAGAACAAATGCAAGCAGAAAGAAGGAGACCAAGTGTAATAGGAGGGGGCTGAAGGCTGCTCAGGTGGTGTGAAGGTCAGCTGATAGAAGCAAGCATTCATTGAACCAAAGGACTGCAAAACCAAAGACTGGAAGAAGCCTACCAACAGACACCAAATACCTTGAGCTATAGAGAAAGAATACATGAAATCGAACAATCACACTCAAAGCCCATACTATATCATGCATATACATCTGCCTAGCCCTTGCAGAACACAGAAAACTGAAACAAAATGGATCCAAACATATATGACTACTCAAAAGCAGATAAGCAAAACACAGGACCATGAACTAACCAAAAAATAAAGAAAAAAAAACATACTGATGCCTCTGACAGTCAGGTGTTTAGAAGCTGTCACAGCCAGCAGGGGAATGGTTCAGAACAACCAACCTATGTTATCCACAGTACATCAGGTGAGGAACACAACTTATCAGCATAAGAAGGAAAAGAACTCACTATACCTTCAAAAGGCTAGGGACTGGAGCAGCCAGGTATCCATTGTGGAGACCAGCACCCCAATTGCATGAAGGGTGATAATGACTACACAGGAAGGTGAAGAGGAGGTGGTATTCAGGGTTCCTGGCATCATCATTGCTAAGAACCTGCCACCTGTGGAGAAACCATTGGGGAGGTGAGTAGGCAAACATATACCAGAGGAACCATTAAACTCACCAGAGGAAAGACACACCAAGATAGGCCACTTATACAACAAGCAGTGACTATATCCAGTCTAGGTGCTATGTCATTCAAAGAGGCCAAAAAAGGTGTACAAATTGTGGACAACAATTTCAGGTGATACACAGGGAATGCCCAAATGGAAGATACAACTGTGGTCACTACCTTCCAAGGTTTTGATGCAATCGATGTCAGCAACAGATACTTCACTTCTAAGATGCTCACAAAACATGAAACAGGCTATCCAATAGGGCAACACATTGACCCTCAAGGCATCCTCAGCAAGGCCACAGAAAACAGGTATGTTCACACTACAGAAAACATAGTCAAGTATCAGCACCAGAAGGCAAACACTGAAGGCACTGTATGGTAAGAACACAGTATAGTGGGCCCAGGAAGAAAGGGATGCTGACTGAAAGTGCAGGTATGAAACTGTGTCACTGAAGGTGTTCCAAGTAGGTGACCTAGTGGAGATTCAGCTCTCGTTGATGTCCATGAAGACAGGTAAAGGGGCAGATGCACCACAGAGGACTATCAGGGTACTCAGATGCATCACCTTGTTGGACGATTCACTGACAGAGGTATGTCTGGAATTGAGGCCAAAAGTCTATGGATACTGACATTAGTGCAACAGGAAGTGAGACAAAACAAAAGAGGTTGCACAGCTAAAATGATGCTCAAGCAGAGAGTGGGAAACCAAGACATTTGTGCAGAAGCCAACAAAAGGTCTGCAAGCAGTGAAGGAGAGAGTATGGGCAACAAGCAAAGCAGAGGTGAAGGAGGAGAGAGTACAATGAGCATAGACTCCGTAGACATTTAAAAACTTAACACTCACTGTTTTTCTTGAACTGAGATGGCGAAATAAATCCTTACATAAAACCAAGAAGAAAACACAAAAAAAACATAAATATTAAATACAGAGAACGACGTGTCATAATACATATGTTGCAAGAAACTAAACACACATGACCGTGTCGGAGATTGAAAATGAAGGGAAGTGCCGAAAAATAGCCGGACCGAGGAAGACCGAAATTCCGATCAAATCGGAGGCCACAAGATGTGGCTACCCCCCAAAAAACAGTGGTTTCGTTCCAATAAGAACGAATTCTTCGTCTTAACTCCGAATTCGTAAGCCGAGAAGGTCAGCTGACTTGTCGGACGGCTCACCGCGTGCAGAATCAGAACTGAACTTTTTGAACTCTTGAACTTTTTGAACTCTTGAACCGTTTGAACTGTTTGAAGTTTGAACTTTTAGAATTGAGGAGCCCTAGTAGTTCTCACGTTGCGAGCGGCCACGCACAGCCAGGCTTTCCTCCTACCAGGACTCCTACCAATGCTCCTCGTTGTGTTGGACTCATGCATCGCCATCGATGTTCCTCACTCTGGCCTCGATAGCCACCGTCACCATCAGCAGCAAACACCAAGATCTATCAAATTACCGGTCGAAATCATCGACTTTGCATCGACTACTTCTCCCCTCACATCTATCCACTATGCCATTGACCGTAAAACCTTCTCCACAAGCCAACGTGTCGGGATTCTACCCTCTTCTTGTGTCTGAGTAGGCAAAATGGAGAGCTTGAAGCTTGAAGCTTGATACCTTACCGTCGGTTGGTACACGCCCACCGGCACCTCTCATCCCCTACCGCATCCAACTCGTCATGGCATCATAAGCTCTTTGCGACATTACGCATTTGCCCTCACATTCGCATTCTATGTCAGATGACGAAGACTCCTCTCGATACCTTCCGTCACCGCACTATTTCCTCAACCTACTCCACTTCCTCTACCTCCTTGTCTCCCTCGAACATCTCAGCATTCGAGGCCTGGCGCCTACCCCTCCGACTCACTGACTCACCAAATCGGGCCCTCTCCTCCTCCTCCACCTCCGTCTTTTTCCAGACTCTTTCAGGTCATTCCTTCTTATACAACTTCAAAGTACTCAGGCGCCCTCGAAGCTTTTTAACGGATGTTCACTAATGCTGTTTCCACGATGTCGATGTCGTCGTCCTCGATGAATTCTCTCCCCGGCTCTAGCCCCGGTGGGATGAAGATAACTCCATCGTCAACACATTTGTGTCTTAACGGTCATCTTGTACATGATAGATGACTTCTACAAAAGCTTCTGGACTCGGGAGTGTGTTAGCGTGAAGTGTTTGTTTTTTTTTTTTACATTCTACGAATGGGACCATTCCAGGTGTGTTGGTTCTTTTCTTCCCTACCCCACCCTAGTCCTTGTCCTCGTCATTTCCTCGATAGTATTTTGCTGACTGCTTGTCATATATGCTATGCAGTCCTCGAAGGCGACTTATCCACCCTCCCACCTCTCCAAACCCTATCCATCAACTTTCCCAGCATTCGACAAACGATTGAAATACAACCAACAATTCAAACTGTTTGTTCGATACCCCACTTCTGTGGTCGAATGTCCCATCCGAATTCGAGATTGTTGGCCCTCTCCGCCCTATTATCAGTTCGGCCATTGGAAGTACGGCCGATAGAGCACGGAACGGGGAGTGTTAGACGAGGGGATTACTTCTTCTTGCACCTTGAATGCGACTCCGAAGTTCGGGTTACTCATTCCACCTCCACCGGGTCCGAGTCGTCGTTCGAGTTTGAGGCGAGGTGGATGAGGTGGGGGCAGAAAGGGGAGGGAGATGTGAAGGGAAAGGAGTGTAGGCGGATCGAGGGCGTCGACGTCAACAACAGTGACGACGGCAGCACCAATAAGGACTGCAACAACGACAGCTCTACCACCTATAACCTTCTACACAAAACCACGAATGCAGTCTTCCTTCCCACTCTCATCATAAAGGGACAGCGAAGATAGTTCGAGTTTTTTGTTCGCAGACAGAAGTGAGGATGGGGACTTTGTTCGCGGTGGTGAGACTTTGTTTTGGGGTAGGAGTGGAGGGATTTAGGCTCAGGGAGGGGACGGAGAGAGGGGGTGGAGGGGAGATGGGGAGTGGGGGAAGGTGTTGGGGCAACAGTGAGGTAGTGAGGCAGTGAGAGGCTGCGTTGTTAGAGGGACGCGTGGGGAGTATTGGTGTAGTTGATAAACCGTCTAGTTGAATCTCAATAGATTAATCCCAATACTAAAGAAAAACGTGTACCACGATCCAATACGCATTAAGTTTCTATAACGCTAAGTATACACATGCATCTGCCTATTTTATTCATGCTCGGAGAACGAGAGACGTGAGCAGTCGAGTAGTGGGTGATTGAAATCAAAATAAATAAGAAAAAGAAATGGGAAAGGGGAAAACGGATAACAGGAGGAGAAGAACGGGAGAAAGAGGAGAGAAAGAAAAATCGGCAGGCTGCCTGCAAATTGCGAGGAGAAAGTAATGCCTTCAAAATTTCCTAACCATTACCCATCCACCTTCCCATTTCCAACACTCAAACTAGGGTCAATACCTTCGTTTGACCCTCCCTGTCCCCCTCCTACTCCAACGCCTCCCAATCCTATTGAATTATTCGCCCTTGCCCCTGCTTCCACAGTAGCAGCCTGAGCCTTCGCTTGAAAAGGCATAGGAATTTCAATCGAACGATGAAACCTAGCTCTAAACTCGTTAGCCTGCGTATTACTTGGAGCCGTCGTCGTCGTAGCATTCGTATTCTGATTGGGTGGGTTTGTTGAATTGGCGGGTGTGGATGTAGATGGCTGGGAGGTCGCTGAGGGTGGTTGAATTAACGCTTGTTGGTGTGGTGGTGGCCCGGGTGGAAGAGGCGGATGTCCTGTCATCGAAGTGTATGGAGAAGGTAACGGTACACCTTGTTGTTCGTAATGTTGTCTTCTCTATGGGTAATCGTCAGACTCAAAAAACGAAAAAAAGAAAGAGAAATGAAAAAGAAGGCGAATAAAATAGAGAAAGATGTCCTCTCCTTACCTGTCTATCCCACTGATCCCAAGCATCGGCAATAATCGGTTCAAGTGAAGCGAGTTCCTCGTTCGTCATTTGTAAACTATTCAACAAATGTTGTTTCAAGAGCGGCGAGCAAGAAAACGACAGTAATAACGTCGTAGCGAAGGTTTGACCTCCGTGACTTTGACCTTGAGGGAACGGAGGTTCCTGTGATTGATTCGGGTCGAGGTGGACAGGGTGTGGAAGAAGGCTTTGTTGGATATCTTGCGGGGGGACCTATAGTTCTTATTATTATTATTTTAAAAGCACGAAGCGGATAGTGTCCTACCTGCGAATACCCTCCTTGACCAACAACACCAGCACCAACGCCCGGTAACCCCATGCCAGGTGGCACCGGTAACCCCTCATTAACATTCCCATTCCCCATATCAACGCCCAACTCCCTCATCTTCCTCTCTTTAACAAGCGCTCGATGTTTCTGTTGTCTTTTCCTAGCAGCCTCACGCACTCTATCTCTCCTAATGATTTCTTCAGGCGTTAAATCAGGGTCGTACCCCGCTTTCGAACCTGATCCCGATACAGACATGCTACCGGACCCGGACCCGTCCTCGGGAGTAGACTGCATGGAATGGAGTATATGCGTCGAATGGACTTGAGCGTGTGAATGTCCGTTTACTTGGTGCTGCTGCTGAACGTGATATGCGACCTGCGCAGCCTGAGCCTGAGCCTGAGCTTGAGCTTGAGCAGAAATTCCAAGTCTATCTCTCTCCCTCTTCCTTCTCTGTCTCTCGGCTGCTTTCTCCCTTTTGATTCGCTGACTAGGTGTTTCATTCTCTCTGTTCCTCTTGCGCGAGGAAATTGGAGGCGAGGGAGTCGAGGTTATCGGTGTCGCTGTTAGTGTAGATGGATCACCGAGGAGAGTGGGTGAGTTCATTCGAGTCGCTTGTCGGATTACTTCAAGTACCCCCACTTTGGCCTCTCTATTGCTGAAATGTCTGAGGTATTCAAAGTACTGTCGTCCTTTCCCAGTCTTTTAATTCTTGAAAAAAGTCCACTATATTCGAGTAGCCTTAGACGTCCGTCTTCGACTGTTCGTACTGTGACGAATATGTGACCCGATTCCTTGGGAGGACTGTTTCGATGTGACGGAGGAGTGACGGGGCTTCGAAGTGAGCGGAAGAATGTCACGGAGAGGCGTGAGAACTATAGCCACCGACACGGCCCTGGGCCCCTTTGTTATCACGCAACTTACCGAGTTCTTTGGTGTTGATCTCAGCTCACACCTCCTTCGACTTACTTTACATGTCGCGGAAGTGTGTATCTATCTAATAATCTTGCGGCATGGGCAGCTGGGACTATTACAGTACCGCGTCATTTGATACAAACCTCCCTGATTTATTAGATCATCACTGAGGTGAAGCTTCCTGAACCCGTCGGTCAACACCTTGGTGGTTGCTACTCAGCTACTTCAATTATCTAGCCGGAATTCGATACTGGTTGCGCTACCCCCCGCAGCTTGGTCTTCCTTGTGGGCGTACATTTTTGATATACCTTTGACCGGCTTCCTGCCTGCCTGCCTACCTGAGGAAAGCACGAGCTGATGCATTCGGATATTCGAAGGATACGAAGGGTCTATTCAGGAATCGTATGATACCAGGAATGTTCATTCGAAAAGAATTGTGGAGGGGAGGAATAGTCTTTACCTGACATGGTCGGTACACTGGGAGGCTCTGTTATACTCTCTCTATTGAACACTGTTCGCAAAAATTGATGTTCTGCAACATAGAGACAGGGACCTTGTCATGCCTTGTCGTCTCGATGTATTTCCCTCAAGATCTACGTAGCTTGAAGGTGCCCGGGATGAAGATTCGTTGACTGCGGGAAACATAATGACAAAGTCGTTGCCGAGAATTGCGTACGTTTTCTCTGATTAGTTTCGACTCTTCATTAAAAACGGAGGGTATTCTTTGGTGCGCCCATGTATTCCAGTCAGGTGGCAATTCACGATACTCCTTCAATTCGAGATGCTACTCTCGTGTATCGCGCATGATCGTCCACTCCTTCATCACTTGACTATATGATTATCCATCGGACCAGAGATTAGTGGAGTCGACTCTACGATAGAATAATCCGTAACGTTATTTTGGAGGTGGAACCGATGTAAGTGACCTGCTGACCGATTTCTGGAAAGTTTCTCTCTTTTAGCGGTTGAACATTTGACTAAAAGGGATTAAAACCGAGTTCAGAGTTTCAGAGGATTCCTCTAGGCTGACCTGCCAGGATAAACCGTTCGTGACCATTCTTAGGCGATTTTCAAGACACCCGAATGCATTCAGCCCGTGACATGCTTCTTGGACAATTGTAGTGATTGTGGTAATGAGTAAGTAGGACGTCGTAGCGGTTGCGCCGAGGTTGCGCATGATCTTCGAGCTAATAGAATTGTGCCATGTCAGTAGAAGAATTCTCTTTCGAATTTGGCACTTCACCCCAGCTGACGAAGACTGGTATACGTGTCATCTCCGTCTTGGGCTTATAGCCGACTCGGAGCCTTCGGAGGAGACGTGAGGGTCTTGAAGCTTGACTGCTTGCTTTCTGCTGTCAATTGACGCACAATGATTCGACTGGGGGAAAAGAAAGATATTCACCTTCAGAAGGACGCCGTCTTGATTGTTCTCATGAAATTATCCATAAAGCCGGTAGATTCTCTGAAATCGTCTTCGGGCGCGTCCGCTGCCAAATCGGACTCGGAGAGGAGCTTACCACACTCGGAGAATGTTGACGTCCATCTCCCTAGTAGGCATTCTCCGTTTTCTCCACCACATCCTACGCGAGAGGGCTTCTTGAACGGCGAACTTGGCGAATTTGAGTTTTTCCGATTTAATTTGGGTGATGTAGATAGCGTGGCGCAGCGGTTGAGGTCACGAACTGTGTCTCATGACCGTCAATGCCACCGCAATACATATAATGCCTGTTGAGTCATAAATTATAAGAACGGAGGGCAACCACGAAAAAACGTTCTTCCGGCTCTCACTGTGACATGGCGCCCGACGCTATGCTCAACTTGAATACCCTCCAAAATCTCCCAAATGAACTCTTGTACAAGATCCTCAGCGACCCTCAGGTACACGCCTTTTTTCTCAAGAGGTGCCATTTTCCCAATCTTTCTCGTTCGTAGCTCGGCCGGAAAGAGTGGAAATGTCTGCGACTTGTACATAGGCGTCTGGCCGCGGTCGTGAATCATAGCTTGTTTGACAGGGTGAAAGTTTTCCTGGGAAATTGGAAGGCAGCGCCTCTTGCTCTCGACTGGCTGCTCGCGAATTCGACATTTCATGCTGGTGGGCCACTGGCGCGACATATTCGAAAGCTCTCGATAGAATCTTCGACGCCTGATAGTACGAACGATGGAGCCACCTATTACAGTGGAAGGCCTGGTGATTTACGTCTGGAAACTTTGAAAAGGCCTGGCTTTCCATCTTTCAACTCATTGGAGAATGTTACGACTGTAAAGTGCGTTCTTTGTTTCGTTTTGAATTCTTAACCTGATGGTAAGATTTTTTCCTCAGCTGGACGATTGGGTTAGACCAACTACCATGGGACCTGGACTTGGTCTTTCGCTCCATTTCTTCCCTTCCTTCCCTATCAAACTTGTCTCTGCATGTTCTGAAAGCGAGCCACTCGGATGTCTACCCTCTTCACCATTTCCATAGTCTTCGTAGCTTTTCATTCGCCGGCCATTTCCCTGGTTGTGATGATGCGTGGCGTGCGGTACTATCACCGCTCCAGCAGGCTCTATGCAATTGCCCTGACCTGACAGATTTACGACTGCTTCTTGATCGCACGACCAACGACCAATCACTCTCGCTGCGAGACTTCCTCAGGAATTGCGGTATCACATTGCGAATAACGAACCTTGCATTACGTGGCTTCGACCTTCGTCTCAGCGAGGACGACTTTCGTCATCTTGTTTGCCTACGCTCTATCGAGCTAGCGGACCCTAAGGACTTCGTCCCTCCAATGTTTTGGCGCAGCTTGTACGACCATGGGATTCGACTGAGAGAAATCAACGCTGTCGTGGACGATTCTCTTGTGGCATTCTTAGAAGAATATTCAGGTCTACGCAAGTTAGTTCTCAACGCTGATAGGGCGGACGATGGGCTCGCGCGTCGGTTCTACAAGAGTGCGCTACCACATTATTTCCAGACCCTCGAGATTTTGGATATCCGTAAAGCGTTCTGTGGTGATTGGTGTATTGGGTATCGGAATGAAAAGATGGTTGCGCAATGCGTGAAGCTGCATACGTTGTGTTTTTGCTTCAGTGCTGATGACCTCGTGTATGAAACTGGTCGAGTTGTGAGTGCTCTGGATATGGTTGATTTCCTCCCGCAGGCTGACTTCCTTTTTTCACGTTCGTCCCAGGTTGAGGTCCTGAGGGACTTGACTGACCTGACCAGTCTTCAGCGCGTTTGTCTATCATGTGCCCTACACAAATACTTTCCCGGTGACAGAAACAATACGGTGAATCGCTATTTTGCCATGCGAGGAATGGACCGTGTGCAGGCGATTCTACAGAACTCGAGGATTATATCGTTGCCGGGCAAGCCTGCCAGGCTACCTGCTTTTAAAGTGGAAGTTGGTGAATACACGTATCACGGTGTAAAGGAGGAGGGAAATGTCATGTTCCGCTTGTCTGATTCTTTGGCTGAATCGATATGATGGAGTATACTGCACGAACGCTCTTCTGCGAGGGTTCAACATTTTCGCAAAAGAGTTGGAAGTTGGCCAAGGGGTAATTTATATATATTTGATAAAAAGTTCAACCTGCTTTCGATAGAGTAGTACCCAATATAAATTTGAATTCAAGAAACAGCGAGCCTGGGCAAAAGGCATCCCACGTTCATTGTGGCGTTGTCGGGAGCGACGTGGTGACCAAACAAGTCGCCCTGAACTCGTTCTACTGCTCTACCGCTTACCGTCATCTTCTCATCCTTCTCATATTGTACTTCTTGGTTCTACTTGGTAATGCTCCAAGTTTTCCTTTGCCTCTTATTCTTGCTCATCATGCGTTCCGTTCTGTAGAAAAGATTGGAGGACAGCTCAGTATGAGCTGGACCTCTCGATAGGATATTTTCTGTAGAGAACACATAGAACACATAGTTTTGTGTTTCGTGGATTGAGCCATCACTCCTGGTTGATTTGAAGGATGTGCTGCTCGAAAGGAGTCTTTTGATGGGTCCACTGGTGAGCTGCAAATTCTTTTTCTGCTCAGTTCGCTAAGCTGTCAACGATGTCTCAGATAAAAGGGACGAACGTATCTACGAAGGCCCTTCAAGGAAACCCTCTACTATCTTCGGCTCTCGCAAGTCAGGCTATAACCCTTTCATTTATTGTCCCATATCTCTCTCTTCTTTCCCCGCGGTATCAGGCGGCTGCGAATCTTTCCTTTTGGCCATTCTGCCGCCGTACTCAGGGTAGTCCTCACAATCAGTCAAATAGCTATGAAGCACGAAGCACGGCGCTCGGTCTCGCTCGGTTTCGTCGACTGAGCGATGAATGAAGTTTTTCAGTTCCGTCTAGGCAAAGAGGAGGAGAGTATGAGATGTATTCTCGTCGTGCGTTATGTTTCTTTTTGGAGACAAGCATTGTCTAATGCTTTTTACAGGCGCAGTTGTTATCTCCAACCTTGGCACCTGCCAAGAATGGTCTGGGGCGCCGAGAGTCTCAGTGTGCGCGTCACGCTGAGGCACCAAGAAAACCAAGAGATACCTCAAACGACATTTAAAGGAGCGAATTCGACAGGCACAGCCTTTCTTCCTTGCCTCTTGGTCGGCTTCCTGTGAATGAACGAACCTCCTACCACTCCACAGAATGGATCGAACATTGTTCTGCCCCAACCAATACTTGCTTCTAGCACTACCGAAGATGACGACGAGCCTCCTATAGGTGCTAATGCCGTGCAGCAGCAGTCGGATGACAAGGGTGCCACCGAATGCACCTCTTTGTCGAAAACTGGTCTTCCCGAGGGATTATCCTGCGCCGACAGTGCTGTCGTACACGCTAGCACAGACGAACTTCCATCTTCCTTGAATCGTCGTATTACCCCGCGCGCGAAAGCCTCTCAACACACAGAGACCAATGTCAGGCCCAAGGTCTCAAGACGTACTCGATTATGCGCTCTATTCACGCCTGCTACCCCTCCTGGTCCATCGCCGACGTACACGCAGTCTTTGAAGGCCGCGCTACGCTATACTCCACTCAACATTTTCCTCCTTTTCATCCCCGTATCTTGGGCTCTCCACTACACACATCAGAATCCTACTCTGATATTCGTGTTCTCGGCTTTGGGTATCGTCCCGCTTGCGGCGCTGCTTGGCCTTGGGACGGAACAAATTGCGCTAAGGACGAGCTCGAGTGTGGGTGGGCTGTTGAATGCGACGCTGGGGAATATCGTTGAGATGATTATTGCAGGGATTGCGTTGAAACAGGTTTGTGGATCTCATCCTCGTTTGCTCGTGGTAGTGTGAGCTAATTGTGGTTCGGAAATAGTGTGAGCTAGAGCTCGTTCAAAGCTCGTTATTGGGAGGGTTATTGAGTAACCTGCTTCTTGTGTTGGGTATGGCTTTCCTAGGTACGTGTCCTGCTTTTTGATACCCAAATGCCTGTACTCATGTATACTGTTTCAGCCGGTGGATATCGATTCCACCAGCAGGAGTTTCAGCCCATGGTTGCACAGCTGAATTCGTCCCTCATGACTGTTGCGGTTATCTCCTTAATAGTCCCGGCTGCCTTCGTATGTTCCTCTCTTTTCTGTCTCGTCTGAGTTCTTACCCCTTGATTCAGCACGAATACCTTGGGGATCGTCTGCCCCAGGGTGAGGAGGCTTCAGCGCTCCTTGAATTGAGTCGTGGAAGTGCCATCGTCTTGATAGTCATGTGGGTACTTCGTGTTTCCGAACTCTCAACTCTTCGCTGATCCAGTTTCCCCAGATATTTTGCCTATGTAAGCCTTTCGTTCTTTATGGTATCTCAACTCTTCTAACGTTACCTCAGCTCGTCTTCCAATTTTATTCGCACAACCATTTGTTTCTCGACAGCACGCAAAATTTGCGCCCCTCGTCAAGTTTCTCAGAACCCTCGTTTGAACGCCGTTCCCGAGACGACAAGGATACGCTCCCTCTGCCCGTCACCTCCAACTCTCCATTACCAACTGTCTCACCCGCAGACCATATTAAACTCAACACCCCTGTCGCCCTCTTCCTTCTGGTAGCCTCAACGGCTCTCGCATACGTCACCGCCGAGAACCTCGTCTCCTCTCTCGAGGGCCTCGTTGCCTCACACCCAGATGTATCAAAAGAGTGGTTGACGCTGATCGTTATACCGATCATCTCAAATGCGGCCGAGCACACTACGGCTGTGGTAATGGCGAGTAAGGGAAAGTTTGATCTGGCGATGAGCGTTGCGGTGGGAAGYTGTATTCAGATCGCGTTGTTTGTGGTGCCTGTGCTGGTGCTGGTGGCATGGGGCATGGAGAAGCCTCTGACTTTACTGTTTGATGAGCTTGAGACGGTGGTGAGTTGATACCGTGGTCATATCTAATCAATCTGATGTTTTTCATACGTTGACTGATGTCTTTTATTGGGTTAGGTACTGTTCTTTTCGGTGTTATTGGTCAAGTTTTCGGTCGAGGATGGAAAATCGCATTGGATGAGCGGCGTTGTGCTGATTGGTAAGTCATTGTTTACAAGCTTTAGGCCCCGTTCTGCCGCCGTGACAGGAATTTCAGAAGAGAATTTCTGCATTAATAGAGCGGGGCCTTAGGTTACTCCGCTGACGGTGATTGAACCCACATAGCTGTTTATGTCTTGATTGCGCTCTCATTCTGGAACTTTCCTGAATCGGTTCGGACGTTACAAGGCCAAGAGCTAGTTTGCGTCGTATAAGTTTAACATTTGCGAATTCTGTGTATGTTATATTTCAATGACTATGGGTGTTTCCCACTGTTCTTTCGATGGCTTCGCGTTCTATTCTATCAGTATATGAATTCAACACAACCGCAACCGCAATCTCAACCGCAGCCATCGCACTCGGTCGCGGCCGCTCTTCATGAGTATTCTTCTGCTTTACGTGTTGTCGTACAGATGAGGATTCGTATCCTTCTTTTTTATGAAACTTGGATGATGAATAACGAATATTGTACAGAGGCTTTTTCGTAACCAGAGCCAATCATTTGCTACCAATGTAAAAACGTGTAAAAAAAAACAAGTGCAAGTGAAAGCTGAAGCTTGAAGGGTTTGAATGATTGAAATAATAAGGGAAACGGGATGGTAAAGCGTAAATGAGAACGAATTGATGATCAATGATAATTGAGTTAATAAACAGGGGGGTGAATGGGAAATGAAGGGAGGAAGGAAGAATATAGTACAATTAGCACAATTAGCTGCTAGAACGAAGACGGGATGAATGAAGGAGGATGAGACTTGAAAATGAAAAGAAAGGATGAGTGTATGCCAGTGACAAGATATGCCAATAAAACATGAAACACAATGAATGAACGATACGATGGCTTTGAGAGCTGAAACCGAGAGAGCTAGTGTGACCAGAACAACGAACAGATGACGAATAAACAGGCAACGTCGGTGGCGGTGGCAGAGAAACGAGAGAAAAAGGGCTGAAAAAATGCAAACACTACACTTCCTCCTCAACCCCACCTCTCATAATAACCTCCAAAGCCCTCTCCGACCTGGGTCTTATATCAACCCTAAACGGATTCGGCGTCCTAAAAATACTATTCTCGAACTTAACCTCCTCCCTAAACTCCCTCTCAACCTTCTTCACTCCACCCTTTCCATCCTCGACCTCAACAACCTCGATAGGTCGTTTAATGTCAAGCGTACTCAGCACAGTGGCTATGAGTAACCAAATAGACGACTCGACGAGATTTTGTCCCGGACATTGCCTTCGACCGAATCCAAAGACGTACGAACGAGGATCACGGAGTTTTTTCTCTTTCTTCACTCGTTCGTAGGTTTCTTTTTCTTGTTTCGAGGCGGTGGGTAGAGGTGGTGAGTATAAGATGGATTCTTCGGTTGGAGAGAGCATGTATCGATCAGGGTTGAAGGAGTCTACGTCGGGACCGAAGAGTTCTTGGGAGCGAAGGATAGCCCAAATGTTACCGAAGACGAGGGAGCCTTTCTTTAGAAGAATCGGAGTGGGAGATTCGGGGTTGGGGTTTTCGGAGGTCGGAGTGGGTGTAGGAGGCTGGTAGATATCGTCTTGCATTAGGCGGTGGGGAAGACCTGTTGCGGGAAAGGACGTGAGTATGAAAAGATTTGCAAAGGGATAGAGGTATATGAAAGAATTGAGAAAACTCACTCAAAGGAACCGGTACACCCCACCTCCAAACCTCGTTCATAATAGCCTCAACATACGGCATCCTAGGTCTCTTAACAACCTTCCCTCCCACGACCTCTTCAACCCACCTATCCTCAAACCTCGGCAATCTCGCTTTCTTCCCCTCTAATTCCCCATCATCGCCGAGCCCAGTAACAGCATCGAGCTCCTTCCTCGCTTTAACGACAACTTCAGGATGCTCCATCATCGCAAGGAGGAAGAGAGCGAAGGCGGTGATAGTAGTATCTCCTGAGGCGGAGTACATCGAGTTTGCGGTCCATTTAAGGTCGAACTCGAATTCGGAGAGGGAAGTGGATTTGAGGGCTAGAAGGGAAGCTGAGACAGTTGGTGTGAACGAAGGGGTTTTTTCGGCAGGATGAGCGAGGGCTTTTGATGGTTTTTCAGCGTCGGTTTGGGAGGAATTTGAGGTGAGGGCGGAGTCGGAGTCTGTGAGGAGGGTAGAACAGAAGGAGGGTTGTTGGGTGCCATTTTTCTAGCGCAGAAGTTAAATTAGTTTCGACGGTATAATGGAAAGTTTGTTGGAACTAACCATCTCTTGTTTGACCCACTCATAAGGTTTATCAACAAACTCGAGCATCTTCACCTTCCAAACCCTCGCCTTCTCCAAGAATCCCATGAACGGCAACCATTCCAACGACCTCGGGATATTCTTAAGCCCCGGGAACAGATCAACCAACCAAATTCCTCCACCCGACGCAATCTTATTCGACAGGAGATCAACACATTCCTCCGCGAGAGCAAGGAACGGATCAGACGTCGATTTCGCCTCATATCCATAAACAACGGAAAGCGTAAGCTGTCCCGCATACCTCCTAATCTGCGCAACGTAATCCCTCTGTCTATCCTCTACCTTCATCTCCTCATTCGAGTCGGATTGAGCTTGAACGAGTCTTTTCAGGAATCCAGCCGTTTCCTTCTCGATGAGAGGCCAATAGGCGGGGATACGTTCCTTGGCGAAAGCCATACCCATGAGACGACGTTGGCGACGGGATTGAGAACCATATGAGGTGAATGCGACCATGTTTTCGCATCCGCAGAGTTCGCCGACCATGACCATTTTGGGCTTGTCGGAGTAGATTGCACCGCGGGCGTCAAGGAGGTCTGAGACGACTTGAGGGGAGGAAAGGAAGACCAGGGGTTGGGTTAGGACGGAAAGGGATGTTATCGGACCTGTGAGGGTATTAGAAAACAATACTTTAGTTCTTTTGATAACTCGCTTTTTGTGAAGATACGCACCGTATTCACGCGTCCATTTCTCTACTTTGAGCCAAAGCTCCCTTGCGGTCAAGTCGAAGACGTTTCCTAGTATTGGCACGGGTTTCGGACCTGGCGCTGAGCGTACGCCTGATACTGATCGTTTGGATCTTTGAGAGTAGAGGAAGAGGGTAAGAGAGAGAGCGACGAGAATGAGTGGTATTGCGTCCATTTGGAATTGAAAGAAAGAAGATGGAGTGAACGGTCAATTTAAGGGAAAAGATGAATGGTGAGACACGCTGCCGCTGTCAGTGCTCTTGCTCCGTTAGAACTAGATTATATACTATGTCAAGAATGAACCTAAAACTCGGAAATGAAGATAACCCTCACCTTTTGAGGCTTTTGTACTGTCTCCGAGTCGGAAGAACTAGGACGGATCTGAACAAGGTTCTCAAAAGTCTGTCTGATAGCGGAATGTTAAAAACACAGCTAACTCGATAAGTTCAAAGGATACAGCCACCTACTTGTATGAATTGTGTTTACGCTTCAATGAAAGAATCGTAACAGCGGATTCCTCTCAAGATGGCAATATATAGCCTCGAGTCGCCGACGCCGGTCTCGAACTTAGACAGACGTATGCCTATCAATGGTCGAAGCCGCGTCTGTAGCAACCCGCGAGTTCAAGCCACTTCAACTTGAACGTCGCAACAAGCAAAAGATTTGCAAGTCTTGAGCTCACTAGGAATACAATTAACACCCTAGCTTCCGAGAACGCAAATCAAGCAGCGAAGCCTTACCTCAATTTCAAGTATCGTGGTACTTCCCAACCTTGAAACCAAATTCGAGTTCTTTTACAGCAAAAGGTCGGGACAAAAACGATGACAGAAAAGAAAGTAGAGTTCTGAGATTCTTGAAGCTTCCCCTTCTCGACTCTTCTCCCATCTTTTATAAATCGCTTCCGATCCTTCATCGGGGCGCCTAACCATTCGATGGTCATCATGCAAGTATGTAAGGAATCTCCAACGTGAAACTCGTAAGTCGTGACATTATAATTCTGAAATCTCAGCGGAGACTCGAGTTATCACCACTATTTTTGTAATCACCTCCTTTCTTCCCTTCTTCCCCGTTCGTATAAATGCAATTGCAAGTCCAGGGTCGACACTTCTCCGTGATTTTTTTTTTCGCTTTTTTCTCCACCCGTTTTTTCCGCTGGTCGTTCTTCTCTTCCCCCCACAACGTCCTCAAAACCCTCACTAACTCGCTTCAAGAGCCCCGGGGGTTTCGCATAGCTCGGTGATGATGAACCACATTCGGTGCTTCGACCTCCAGAATACCGTGTACGCGTGGAAGAACGGAAGAGTACCAAGTTACAGGGCTGGACCTTCCATATGCGGACGTGCCTTTATTCAACTTTGAGCTTGATGATCAGAAAGCGAAGAAGTGTCTGAGGAGTCTGAGAAGCCATCTGGAAGCGCCCATCCAGCGGCCGAGAAGCACCACAACGAATCCAGTGACATGAGAACCACTCGTCGGAGTCGTAAGAGTTGTTTGAGATGGTTTGTTTTGGATACGAGGTGTATGTAAGCCTTATGCGTATGTAAGCTCAGAAGTTGACGGAGATGTCAAGGGACAAATCTCTCTGTTCGTTGAATCTTTTGATGAATGGCCAGTCCGAGGATTGGACTGGAGTCACATAGGTATGCACATGAACTGATTGACAGCTTGTGATCATTGATGAGCGCGCTCAACCTGCAGCTCAATTTTTTGCAACTGTGGAGACCTTTTCCATTGTGCGCGGCTCAAATTATACTTGGAGAGGAGTTGAGCGCCGTGCCTATACGTCGCTCAGCTCAGGGGCCCTGGGGACTCGGAGACATTAGGGCGACATGATGACGGATACTGGTTGACAAATCGGATAAGCGGTATTGCGGGTTTTGTGTGTAGCATTGCATTACAGTGTGAAGCCAGGAAAGGTATAGTAAGGTCCCGCTCTAGAATTGACAATAAGGAGGAGAAGAAGAACCGGTACTTGAAGGACCCATTGAGGAACGGCCGGGTTCTGTGCTACGTGCACAGCGTCATGTGCATGCCAAGTGTGGTTTTGACTCGTCCACGAGTTGCGCGAGATGGAAAAAGTCGCTACAGTTGCTGAAACTGTAAGGAGTGGTACGCGAGATGATGCGGAGCAGAAGAAGACTCAGAGTTTCAGTCTGAGCACCGGCGGGTGAGCATCACAGGTTGTCAACTTGAATCAGCTTGGCATGATGTGCATACCTCAGTGTGACTAGTACTCAACCCTCGGGCTTGTGATAGAGCACCAGAGAAATTTACGAGTTGTCAGAAGATTCAACAAACAGAAAGATTCATGTCGTCATCTCCCAGGATGCTAGAAATCTAAGATCGTGCTGGTATAGATATTGCGAGACGGCAGATGGAGCTTTGCTGATCACAACGATATTTCATGCAAGTGCTCGTAGCATGGTCTGAGCATGGGACCCGGACATTCCTCAACGGGACCTTCAAGTCCCGGTTCACCTCCTCCTCCTGTCATTGAACCAAAGATCTGATCCCGAGAGCTTCATTCCATACGCCAAGTACACTTTCATTTGATCTCACGCAATAACCGTGCAGTGCTCTCATGTATACCTAGTATTATATAGATACGAGTTTCACTTGAAGACGGTATTCATACCTCAGACTCTCATATCACTTATGACACAAGAAGAGTCAGATATACTTGTCTACTATGGCAACTCTACATTATATGCACTGGTTTATTCAATAGAGCTGGCGCTTTTATATGGTATGCTCACGGAGTATTTAATAGCATTCACTAGCTCACTTCTTGTCATTGCAGCTCTCTTTCTCCTTGTGGCAATATCAATGCTTAGAATTCTAATGTAAGCTCACAATTTAAAGCCTATCTGTATTGTTTTGTCATGTGGAAAAGGTGTATTTCGCTTCATTGCAGTAGTGCAGAGTACTGTCATACAGTGATGTTACATATGTCACTTTTGACAAGAACTCCCGATGCAGTACCCAGAATACACTTTCTTCATATGTCAAAAGAGTGCAAATTAGTCTAATCTGAAAGATCAGTTGGTCTAATATAAAGTAGGGACCCCAGATTGACTAATTCTAATAAGGCACAAAAGATATACTATGCCTTGACAATTATTTTGCTCTTTTCTTTTACTTCATATGTGGTTGGACAAATTGGTCCCTTTCCAGTGGATCAGATTATCCCATCTGATGAAGATTTTCCACCTGTATCAAATGAGGTTATATTACCAGATCTTCTTCAATATTCACAAGTCCCAATTGTAAGTGTTTTCACTTTGAATGAATCATTACTAAAACTTCTATGAATTTAGCTTCTCCTGGGTGATATGACTATTGTCTGGCGAGCATGGGCAATATGGCCAGGGAATAAATATGTTAGATTGTGCCTTGTCTTGATGATGCTAGGCAATATAGGTGAGGGACAAAAAAACTAGTATTCTGAAGCTCTTATAAAGTCTGTAGCTATGACTATTTATTGTTTTGGAGTCACTCTCTTTAGTTATGTGGTTAGTTTTGTGGTAAACTTGGTGGGAACAGCATTAGTTTACTTGAAATCATGGTAAGTCTCTATGTAGACATTATTAGGACTAGTCAGTGCACTGATTCTTTTGGTATAGGCTCCATGGCAAGTCAATGTTGGCAATAAGGAGACAAAAGAGAAAAACAGATGTTCAAAGAATTCTTGCTCTAATTGTGGAGTCAGGCTTTGTGTTTGGTATTGGGCAGGTCAGATTTCCACCCTTCTGTATGATCTGTACTGATACATTGATTAGGCAATAAATATGGTCTTTAACCTCCTAACCTCTCTTGAGATCACCTATCAATCTGCAAGTTCATCCCTCATATCCAACATTATAAACATTCTTTTTATGTTTGTGATGGTATAAAAAGTCTACTTATCACTTTCTCCTAGACATTCACATTCATTCACATTTATTCTAGGCAATTCATCCTTTGGCAGTTGTCATACTGATCAAGACAAGAAAATCTGTAGTAGATGAAACAGTCTTGGAGATGTCTCTTCCATCTCTTCTATCTCTGGAAGAAAACAGAGAAGACACAGCAAGATCCACTGCACCCTTGGGTTTGCAGTCTCCTGGGACTCAAATCACTACATCTCCAGATGTTGCCACTCAGGATTCAGTGCCAGATTAGAAGCACTCTTTTAGAAACTAATGAGAAGGGCTTGGAATTAGGACTGGACAGGTTTACTGGAAAAGAGAAGAAATGGCTTCTTATCAAAATCTAATTACATGAAATTTCTTTGATTTATTTATTTATTTCTTTCATATTGCATCATGCTACTCCTATAAAATCAGCTAGATAAGACAGGACTATCTCAGTACAAACTGCAATCATTTGGTGTGCTCAATTAGTACATATTACATAGTATTGTGTGATATCTTATAAATGTTGGTCCATTATATCCTCATCTTTTGTATGGTAAAAGATACTCTTAGCCTTTCACAGCAACACAATTGTCGGCAGTTCCTTGCTATTAGGTCAGTTGATACAGTATAGTTATATATTTTCAACATATACTGTATGTGCAAAGGAGAGTGAACAAGGAGTTGAGAAAAGAAAAAAGAAGCAAAATAGATAGATACTCTTCCTACTTATCCTGTCAGCAGAAGATGTTTAGCAATGCCTATTAGTGGTTATAAGCTTCTCATAACATTTTGCCCATTTTCAGAAGAAATTAAAATATATGTAAAGAAGTTTTGTCATGCATCTATACTGCTATAGAAAGTGAAAAAATCAGAAATGAGCTTATAAACAGTCCATCAAGAAGAGGGAGGACTGGATGCATGCTAACATAGCCAATGAGACATCATTGAACTTGTTTACACACTATATATTCTCAGAACAATCTATAAATTACAAAACACATGAAGTTTGTAATCCATCAATTCTTAGCAGCTGATCCAATGTATGTACATCAACTGACTGACAACTTGTGATGCTCAGCTGCTCCACCTATAGCTCTTTTGGTTCTGTATAATCTTGTATTCTCACTTCTCACTTCACATAGTGGGCCATCAGTGATGCTCAAGTCCAAATCACATCACATCTTCTGTGATCTTAAAAATATATATATAGTGGATTCTTCTGATCATTGTTGCATTGTTGTTGTGATGAATCCTTGCACATGTGAACTGGATATCTGAATCAGAAAGCTGTGTCTCTCACATCAAGTAAACTTCTATTTCATCTTGCACAGCAGCAGTGCAGGATACCCATATGCATGCAATATAAATATGAGCTTTACAAGACAGTATTGATGCCTTTGACTCTCACATTGCTTACAATGCAAGAGGTTGAGCCTACAGATGACAAGTCTCTCATCTACTATGGCAACACCATATTATACTCACTAGCTCTTACAATACTGCTAGTGTTCTTATATGGTAAGCTCATGAATTATATGATATTCATTAGCTCATTCTTATTATTGTAGCTCTATTTCTTGTTGTGGCAATATCAATATTTAACATCCTAATGTAAGTTGATTGTTAAAAGCCTATATGTAATGTTTTGTCATGTGGAAAAAGTGTGTGTTGCTTCACTGCTATAATGAAATAGTGCAGAGTATTGTCATACAGTGATATTACATGTATCACTCTTGACAAGAAATCACTCATCTAATGCAACACTCAGAATACACTTTCTCAATATGCCAAAAGAGTGCAAATTGGTCTATTCTGAAAGATAGTCTAATATAAAGTAGGAATCCCAGACTGACTGGTTCCAATAAAGCACAAAAGATATACTATGCCTTGACAATTATTCTGCTGTTTCTTTTTACTTTCTATGTGATTGAAGAGATGGATCCTTTCCTACTGTGGGCATTATATTCACAGTGGCCAACTGATATAACAACAGAACGTCTCCCACATGAAGTTGTATCACTTTCAGAAACAGCAATTGTGAGTGGTTTTTTATCTTAGGTAGATTATAACTAAAAGCTTCATGAACATAGCTGTTGCTGGGTGATATGACTATTGTCTGGCGAGCATGGGTGATATGGCCAGGAAATCAATTTGTTAGACTGTGCCTTGTTTGTACAATGCTAGGTGACATAGGTGAGAGACATCAAGAAAGCTAATATTCTAGAACTCTGACAAATTTTGTAGTTGGCAAGATCTGCCTTCAAATAATACCATCATTCATTTTAGCCAGCTCAGTAGAGCCCTCTATCTATGCTATGTTTAGCCTTGGAGTAAACCTGGTGGGGACTGGACTGGTTTACTTGAAAGCCTGGTAAGTCTCAATCCAGATGTTATTCCTATGCTTCTACATTTACAGTTTTAATACAGGCTCCATAGCAGATCTATGTTGGCAATGAGAAGACATAGAAAAACAGATGTTGAAAAGATTCTTGCTCTGATTGTGGAGTCAGGTTTTGTGCTAGGACTTGTGCAGGTCAGATTCTCATTCTTGTTTTTAATCTGTACTCAGATACTGGTTAGGTGATGAATGTAATCAGTGCAAGTGTATGTCTGAATGGAGATGTTACCAATCTTGATTCTACTTTGCACCTTGTATATGAAATCATTTTCAGCATTTCTATTCTTTCAATGGTAGAGAAAGTACTTATCACTTTCTCATAGATATTAACCTTCTTTGTCATTTATTCTAGGCAATTCACCCCTTGGTAGTTGTTGTACTGATCAAGACAAGAAAATCTGTAGTAGAAGAAACAATCTTGGAGATGTCTCTTCCAGGGATGGAAGAGAACAGAGAGTAGCAAAATCTGCACCTATGACTTTATAGTCCTCTGAAACTCAACTCACTGTGCCACCAAATGTAGCCACTTAGAAGTTAGGCTAAAGAAGCAAATGAGAAGAAATCAGAACTAAAATTGTACAGGATCACTGGAGTAGAGATTGGAGTGAAGAGGATTCTTGTTGTAATCTGATAAATAAGTCTCATTCAAACTGCTTTCATATTCCACCCTTTATATAATACTAAACTTCACTGAATAGAGCATATTCAAACCAATGTAAAACTGGTTTTATAACATTTAAGTGGGCTCATAATAAATCATTAGTGCATAGAAAACTATCATTGGAGCTCATTGGTTTTGGTATACAGCAATTAGTACCCATGATGGTGAACATATTTTACACCATCTTGAATTTTGCAATGACTATACTTTATGGTTCTACATTGGTTCAAATATGCTCTAATAAGATAAGAATATCCAATCAGTAGAAACTGCAATCATTCAATGTATTTGATTAGCACTGGTCACAAGTTATGATATCATGTCACGAACCAAATGAATGATGGCTAGTATATTTTCATCTTCTGTATTGTATGTCAATAGGTAGTAGATGCCATCTCTCTCTTGTACCTTGTCAGAAACTGTTTAGGACTGCATGTCAGTGATTGCAAGCTTCTAGTACTAACCCTCTGGGAATACTCAGACCTTGTCTAGGAGGATATACAGAAAAGATTTGTTATGAGTTTACACTGCTATGTTTTCCTCTTTTCCTTTCCATATATACAACATAAGAAAAGGGAAAAGCAAGTGTTTCTCTGTGCAATCTTTTTGTTCCTGTATGAGATACAGTATTTACCTACTGAACACATTAGTTATTTCTCAGGAAACTTGCATCCTAAATTCAGAGGTAGATTAAGTCTGTGATGTATCTAGAGTAAATGTCACTAAATATTGACTAGATAACCAATCAATAACCAATCAAATTTCAGGAAAAATCTCATTCACGACTCACTAATGCTTCTTGCTTTTAAAGTATGGCCTATACAAACCACAACTAGCATATTCCATTACTGACTTGAAACATGGGTATTCATAAAAAGTGCTTCTGCTTTGCCACACTGGTCTAATTTAGGGCCGGTCGTCCCAAACGCACCGAAATAGTGTGGGAGTTTGCCGCCATGTGCCTTTTGTGTGCCTTCTTCCGTTCCCCTCTGGCCAGGCCAGTACCGTGACACCAAACCCGATACATGAACTTCGAACTTTGGTCTGATCTCGCTTTAGAGGCGCCTGTTTGTAATGGAAGATTTCCGGTTTTCAAGTTCTGAAATCATAATGCGGCATTCAAGTTGCTGTACTGGGTCTTTGCTCATAGGAGACACATTATATGTACATACTCCTGGATTTACGCTCGTCTCGGTGAACTAGAAAAAATCCGGGCCGAACAGAAATGTGGGTAGCCATGCGGGTTGTCCAGTATTGGGTCCAAAGTGTTCACGAGTTGAAACATTTTGGAGGCCTGACGCTCCAGCGCTCCAGAAGTTCTTCCGCTGTGCTCAGCTGTGGGTGCTTTTTGTTCAGTCTGTGCTTTTTATAGAACATTTATCATGTTGGAAAGCTCTCTAAATAGTTTGCATTGGATTGCGATATTTCCATTTCCACTTGTCGTCTTAGAATATCTAGCGGCTAGCTCGTTTTGAGCAGTCGTCCACCCCCGAAGGACCCGGTAATTCCTCTGTGGGTTTTCAGGACTTCCATTTGACGACCGAGTGCGTGAAGGGGCGTGATCGATTGACAACGGGATTACATGTGTACGTGAAAACATTTAATGATGGCGGCGTCAGTCTCGGTGCCACTTTCAGAAGCCTTACGTCCTCTCTCACACTCACCCGTAGTCTCTATTAAGAACCAACACACAACTGCTGTGAATGTAGTGTGGATCTATTCCCCCAACTCTCACTACGCAAGTTGCTGCGCTCGTAGACCTCCTCACTGTCTCTCGTTGGATTTCGTTCAAGTGGCGCGTCCGATTCCAAAATGTCGTCAAATCAAGGAGTATCACCATCTCCCAGTGAACCGGTTCCGAAATTCGACAACACGCTTGGGGCAATCCTAATTGGAGGTCTTGTTGCAATGGCGTGAGTTTATTAGGTCGACTTGCTCATAACTGTCTTCACTGCCTGGCGCTAATGTCGTTGATGGTCCTCGTGCGGTGCACATGGGCAGTCTTTGGGGAGTAACTTGCGTGCAGACATTCAATTTCTTCATGGGCAATTCACGCGATAAACCGGAATTTAAACTCTTAGTGAGTAGATCTTGAATCCTACCGCCGGATGAGTGAGGAATTCTAACCGCAGGAATGATGTTTTCTTCAGATTGGCTTTCTATGGTACCGTGCCATATCTAGTCATATTCTGCAGGGTTGATTCTCATTGCGCTTACTCTTCTTAGGGTCCTTGACACATTCGATACTGTTCTCAACTGTCACATTCTTTACTTTTATCTCGTTTCCAACTATCTAAATCCTCAAGCGATCATGATTCCTGTTTGGTGAGTTTCTTCTCCAGCATGTGCGTTGATAAATTCGTTAATGACTGTGAATTTGACCAGGAGTGTCATCGTGAGGGTCTTATGCCCACCATCCAAAAAAGAATTCGGCACTAACTACTAGTCCCTTTCCCGTGTGTCCTGGCTGATGATCAGATACATGTTGCTGTTACGGCGAGTATTTACCTCCCATAAACCTCACTATTCCCCCGCCTAACGACATTTCTCCAGTCCATTTCAAACTTCATCATTCGAAGGTAACGTACATCCGGATCCAGAATAGGACCTCTGTGTTGTGAACTTATAGTCCGCTCAAAAACCTAGCATGTTTGCGCGCCGGGCATATCGATGTTAGTGAATCCCGCTGTATGTAAATGCCCTATTGCTGATTTATTTGAACGGCATCGCAGTCAGCGGTGGAAATGTTCCGGTGACGTTGTGGATTGTAAGTCCCGCTCCACAAAGTATGTTGTTGGAGTTCCGCTGATTAGAATTCCCCTACACCCATAGGTCGCTGTATCCCTCACGGATCTCAGTAAGTTCCTCATCATGCTCCGGGAGCGTTGCTGAATGAGATGTCCCGGTCATACAGTCTGCGGAATTAGTGCGTAACCTTCAATCAATACCCGGCTCTTCCCCGTGCTCTTCCCCGTGCTCAACTTTTCTTTCAATAGTCATCACCGTTAAAGCGTGCGTTTTGAATTGGGGGTTTTTTCCCCTTCTTTTGGATTGACGGCTCGATGTCCCTGACGGCGAAAATTTACTCCACTCAGTTTCGGCATAGGGTCCTTCCTGGAGCTCGACGTTCTATCGGTAAGAATATTGCTCTCGTTGCCTACTAAACCCTGCTTTCGGACATCGCTCACGGTCTATCGACCTCTCTAGAGCCTGATGTACCTAGACTTCGCAGCCGGGACAACAAGCGATCTTAGTGTGGCGCTTGTGTTATGTTACCTCCTGCGGAGATCGAGAACTGGCGTTAAGAGGTAAGTTACCTGCGGTGTTATCCTTTCTCCCCTCTTCGTCCTTAAAATCTTTGTTATTTACAGAACGGATTCCCTTATCAAGATTCTTATGTTGTATACTGTTAACACAGGTCTAATCGTTGCGTAAGTGCACACACTTCCCTTCTGTTTTTCATTCACTTCTTAATTAACTGTCAATGAATTGATGATCCTTCCCCTCTTAGTGTCGATGCAAGTCTGGGTCTTATAACATATATAGCCATGCCACATAACTTTATCTTCTTAGGTATAGTTCTAATCCATCGATTATCACGAGGAATAATCAACTGACACCCCACGGGAACCTGACCCCGCAGGCTTCTATCTTCTCTTGAGCAAACGTACGTTTGACCAACCCGCCACCCCCCTCCGCATGATAATTTGACCCGGAGACTGACTTGAATTTCTCCGGGGGATCCGGAACAGTTTATCTCAACTCCTATCTCGCCTCACTCAACGCTCGTGAGGGTTTACGAGAGAAAGCGAGTGAGCCAAGGTCAATATACTTGTCAGAGTTTGCTTCGTCTCAGTCTGTACACCCACGATTCCATGTGGAGAGGTCCCAGTCTTCTGGTCCGACACTTACCTATGTCGGTGAGAAGGTACGTCCTCGTTCCCTCCCTACCCCCTCCACCCGCCAATCATGTTCTATGTCCGTGTCGTGCTTCGAGTTTTGCTCCTCGGCTGATCACTCACGTTCCCCTTCCCTCCCATATGTATAAACAGTCAATGCACTCGGACGTGATGGCTATTTCAATAGAGACAGTGATCGACAAGCAAGTAGATTCTCAGTCCGCTCTGTCATCACCTATCACTCCTGATACTAGACCCGGTCCACCGGCATTGGCCGTTTGAGACACCTTACCTTTGTATCTTGAGTCATCATTCTAGGTGCCAGCTGTCAAGAGTGTTTGAGCATTGTGCGGTGGTAGATTTTGTGGTTGTTTTTAGGGGGGAGGGTGGAATTCCAGCGGAAATTCAGTTTCTATACCTATCATTTGCATCGTCAATCTCTATCCAAGAATATACAAAAAACTCAAAAGAGAAATGGATTATTGGAAACGCCCAGAGCTTCCGAGAGAAATTTTGTTTTCTCTACTTAGCGAGTGTTATCATACACATAGATATGTAATATCGAGCTGCGAGCATGGAATACACCGATACTTCCATCCTCGTGATTTATACATATCTCCAAACCCATCGACGTATTTCCGAACTATCGCATCCAGGTTCAGGTTTGCAAAGATATCAGCGGGCTGAAGAAGGCCTTCTTCGTGAATCGTCAACATTTCTTCAACCATGTTACACGAAAAGCACAAGGTATTGCGTCATTTGGATATTTATTATCAGGCGAAGTATGTCCGTATGGGGGGGCTGGGAGCCTGAGAGCTACATCATACAATAGGAGATAAGCTAGAATCACACGCGCATACTCGAGAACAGGCTAGGTGGAACAGGAATGAAAAAGAGAAGAAAAAAACATGGAAAGAGTGATATGGAAACGAGATACCAGCCAACGAGATTCCCAAAGAGTAGTTTTTTAAAAAAGAAAACGAACGAAGGTGTGGATGACCCATAACTAGGGTGTGAAGTCATACATCAACATAACAAATGCTCACACTGCAAAAGAAATGACCGAGAAAAACAGTGCCGAAACTCTGCTTCGGCCATTGTTAGCTTCAATGAAACCATATCTACACTCCCGCCCCCCCGCGAAGAACTCTGGGTCATCCACCAGGTGACAACGGTCATAGGATGGAAGGGGCGGCACCAATACCGGAATACTCGTGCGAAGCGGCTGCCGGGATTAATAGAAAGATAACTTGCACAACATCCAGCTTCGAACAAAGAGAGAAAACACCACGGCTATTCCTCAACCTCGGCCTCTCGCAAATCTCCAACTCGCTACAATATCTCCCTTGAGGAACCGCAATTTACGCAACACAACCAAGGAGCGGTTACCTCTAACCACCTAGGGAGTACCCCCACAGTTACCAGTCTGCACCAGAACCTCCCGCGGATCCTGGTGGTCCTCGTCGCCAATCTGCACCAGAACCGCCAGCAGAACCAGGTGGGCCTCTTCTCCAGTCAGCACCRGAACCGCCKGCGGAGCCAGGCGGGCCTCGTCGCCAATCTGCGGTAGTTCCGCCTGCAGACCCTGGTGGGCCCCGTCGCCAGTCAGCACCAGAGCCACCGGCGGACCCAGGTGGACCACGCTCAAGAATGTTTGACTTCAACAAGGAATGAGTATGGGTTGGCAACCGAATAAGACAACGACAATGGACGTACCTCGACTTCGACACCTCTTCCAACTTCTACATTCCGTGCAATGACTTCGATTGCTCCTTCAACCTTATACGAGAAGAAAAACGAAAATTGTGAGCAGAAAAAAAATGAGCGAGTCACGAATGAAATACTTACTGGTAGAGCAACGGGTGCTGCACTGGCAAAAGCAAACAAGGAAACGACCAACGTAGCCAGAAAAGTATGTGCCCGCATTATAATGAAGTAATTACTCGCAAATCCTTTGGAAAAGCAAGCGGGGGAGGGGGGATAGAGGGAAGGGGACAGATGGGAGGTGGTGAGAATGAATGGTAAAATGATATGGGCGGGTCAACTCTTTATATGTACCAGTGAAGTAATCAAAATACATATGTTATTCGTCTCCCAGGCCCGTCCAAATTTAATTTTTTTTCTTCCGTGCCTTGATCCAATTCTTCGGCCGGCAAAGTTAACTTAGACCGGCAACATGTTATCCTTCCAAATATAGAATATCTAATTCTCACGCTAAGGTGCGATGAAGCGCAGCAGTTCCTGGACTGACCAAATCAGCCTGATCCTCTCCCGCACGCGAGAAAAACGTTCATGGAATACGAAACCTTTTTTTAGAGTTGTGTTATGCGCAGCAAGCGTGCCAAACGTTTATTTCCATGTACCTGTTTTTCATTTACTACGTTCGCCATGCAGATGTATGACACCGAAGGCATTCAGATGACCGAACGATCATGTTTCGGAAACAGGACAGCTGAATCCTCGGAACCAGAATTCGATTGATCGTGTCAGCAGATTTTATTGATCAGGCG
>RCHF01000777.1:0-13538 GCA_003987895.1 Neonothopanus nambi
ATATTATCCAGAAGCCTCATCTGGTCACCTCATAATTATTGAAGTTCCATCTGGTAGCAACTTGTGAATTATTTCTATTCTTTGGCAGACCCATCTGGTATTTATTACCAGATGGAGGCCGGAATGTCCAGATGGACCTTGTATCCCTTAGTTTAAAATAAGAAATATTTGTTTCTCCTTTCATAGCATTTTTAAGTTGCCATTCTTCACAGTAATTGATCAAATAAAATTCAATCTTAATTCTGGAAGTGCATTTTCAGTCCATCTGATGACTTGTCCCTCCAGATTGTTATTATTCTCCTTCATATCCCAGTGAGTTATACTCAGACAGCATCCTAAAAGTCTCTGGCTATTTAATGGGTGGGTAGGTCCAGCTCTACTCTTCAGATGGAATTATTATTTCCACCAGATGGTGAGGGACTTAGCCAGTATCTTTTATTTAGGCCAATTGATCTCAATAATTAAATGCCTTATCATGCACTGTAATTATTCTATACTCAGGCAGTGGGTACAGATGGTCTTTGTATTTTAATTGACAGCTTTAGGGCAGCTTCAATCCTTAATTCCCATATTTCAGATCTACAAATTGTAATTCTGAGCTCAATCTGGTCATCTCGAGGCCTACAATGCTCTCACATGCGATACCATTTGATGTGGTGGTACATCTCTACAAAAGTCAGAATTAAATTTTTTAGTCATCGGTGGGGGTGGTGGTCTTGGATTTTCAGGATCTTGACCCACGAATCTGTTCAAGTTAGTGGTCTTATTCGGATTAAAAGGAATACCTACTTCTATGTTTTCTTGTACTTCATAATCCTCGGTATTATTTGTATGCTCATTCACAAATGTAGCCTCTTCTTGTTGATAAGGTTCCAGATTTCTCTGTTGTGATGAAGGCATTTGAAGATCTTGTGTTTCATCTGTTGTCAATTCTCTCTTGTTGTCCTCTAAGTCCTCCGGAACATCTTCAAAATGTGCTTTTCAAACCCTGTAGGCTGCTGCTCTTGCTCACGAGTGTGATATTCCCTGCTCCCGTAAAATGGAATATATGGAATTATTGTCATTCCTTACCAACGGAACTATGGAGGGTCTACTAGGTATATCTTGTAGTCTAGACCTTGTTTCCAGTGAAAGTGACTCGTTCCATGTAGCCAATGGGTCCGGTATTTGTTCTGCAGGTGTTTGATTTATCTCTGTAATCGGGCTGGTGGTTGTTGATTCCCTGACTCTATTTCGCGATACTCTCAATGTGGGCGATTCTTCCTCTTCTCTATTCCTAGCATTTGCTGGATTCTCTCTGCGCTCCACTTCTCTCTGTAGACACTCATTCTGCTCAACAAGTTGGTTTCCTGGAGGTAGTGTATGCGAAACGCTCGGTGGTGGTTCATAAGGAGGTACATGTTAGGCCTCAACAATCTCATACTAGTTGTAAACCTAGATAGAAACTGTCAGTAGCGCAGAATGTAATAATAGATACCGTTTTTAACATCGAGAAAGACCGCTAGGCAGTACTTTGATGAACGTAGACCTGAGATCACAGGCTTCCTACAAGATCTAACATACACAGACTCAATACTTGGGATCAGGGACGTGGATGTTAGCAGATATGGGATCGATGTCGAAAGAAATAGAGCGAGAACAGAGAAATGAGATCGAAAAGAGATAGAAACTAGAAACAAGATAGTAACAGTGAGAAGAAACATTTATTTCACAGATGGCTTCATACATTAGTTGCTACAGTATTATATACTAACAGGATATGGAAAGGATATATATGGAATGGGATCTGTTATTGGTAAAGTGCTTCCAGAGTGTTGGACATTGACATATCAATCATATCATGGGATCATCTAGTGTTTGGATCATAGAAATTGGGGTCTGATATCAATAAATGGGATCGGAACATCGGATCAAGGTGTAGTATGTGGAGTCATGGGATCTGTGTTTGTAGTTGGGATCTAGAAGTGAGAATAGGGGTACCAGCATTCAGATACTTCGTAACATTACCCCCTTCTTCAGGCCTGAGCCCTCGAAGGCTCTTGGAACACTGAGTTTTGTGGAATAAACAGGCTAAATCTGTTAATTGTTCGTCGAAGTCCGTGGGAATCACAGCATTTTGATCGCCGTTGCCAGAAAGGAGATCATGACGTTGTTGTGTGACTTGAACAGACCCATAGATCCAAATAGACATCAATGTTGCGCTTCGAAGCTGTTTCAACATCGTTCTCACCCTTCTTGCTTTCTGCTACACATTGGTTTGTGTCTGCTGTGATAATATGTCCAAGTTCTTGTTGATGATGCAACAAACTCCGGATCAGCAAGGTGAAATCATGTCGCAGAGGGTTCAGGAGTTCCAGGATGAGTTATTGTATCGGGTGAAGCGCTTTTCCACAGACAGTCCATCTGGTGATGCCGAATTCGAGAATCAGCTATCGTCGGTGGTTGACTGCATCTGTGAGAATTGTATGCAACTCCATATTCATTCTCAATTCAGGCAGGATTTCGAGCTGCCAGATATTGGTGACTTTTTTAATGAACAAGTTATGGACACTTCTTTTGAGGATTGGAGATCCAAAAACCCGGGTGATAATTACATGTCTGCTCTTAGACAACATCCATTGGTCTCCCCAGAAGGAATTAGCATGGATTGGTTCAATGTAGTCAGTGGTGGCTGGAGATTCGATTCCTGGGTATTCAGTGGTGGATTATGATCTGACTGCACTCCATCCTTGTCAATCCCAAGTGGAGTGGAATGGTAGAGTGTTACTGAAGGGGAAGATGGTGGCAGACAAAAAGGCTGTTCAGATTGACCAGTTTGACGATGAACCTTCAGGTGCGATCTATTTTGTTAAGTTCATCGCAGTGTCTCATGTTTTTATAACAGCAGCTGCAGAAAACATTGATAGTGAAAATGCTGAGATTGATGAGCTTATTGAAGATGCTCTCGATCCTAACCCATCTATTCACAACAACCCTCCGGAAACTCGTAAAAAACCCCAAAGATCCCAAAAATCGAAGGGTAAGGGGAAGGGCAAAGCTCATGTAGTCGATGATGAAATGTTCAACATCAAATCAGAGGACGAGTTGTCTCCTGGGATTAGATTATCAGGTTGTCCTGTCTGTGCTGCTACCAGGGCTGTAGTGAATGCAACTCCTATTCTGAAACTTCATCGTGGAGCAGTAGTTGTCAAACCTCTTCCTCCTTCCGCACCTTCCCCTATCATTCACAGGAAACCACGCTGTCATGCTAAGGCGACTATCGATACTTGCCCAGAAGAGCAATGGTCCGCTTCTGAAGCACTGGATCATAACATCAATATTCCTTCCAATTTTCGATCTGCCACCGATTCTGGTCGTAAAGCTGCTCTGGTCAAAGCCTTCCACACCAATCAAAGTCTGTGTTTGACTCTGGATTGGGTCAATCATGTTGGGTTGCTATTGGTGAGTGTTTGGTATCTATACTTTTGGAAGTTAGGCTAACATGATGTTGATGGAATAGCCGCCCTGTATTGCTTGCAAAGGATCTTTGGAGTTGGCTAAGGTCAAGGAATGTCAATGGTCATATAGTCCGAAGAGTGCTTGCAAGTCCTGTATTGCTGCTCGTCAGAAGTGCAGTCATACCGATGTCGTGCGCTTTTTCAAAGTGATGCATTTTACTGGTACCAATGCCAAAACTTTGCGTGCCGTTTTCGAGGTGATTCTCTTGTGGCTGTGTATTTCCTTTCATCTAACACGTTTGATCAGAAATATAGGACTGATATCTGTTGCAGCCGTAGTTACGATCCATTTGCAGACACTTTCATTTTGGTTCAGTACGACCACTTGTATCATTACACAATGTCACTCACAACGCCGATGCAACACATGAATCAGGTGCCTGTCTGCCTTGGTACCTTGGTCAAGAAGTTCCCACTCAATCCATTGCAGGGAGTCGGTGCAGCACCTGTGGCGTCATCGTCCAAAGCCCTTACCCGTCGCCCTGTGGTGATTCCTCCAGCTCTGCCAAAATCAAAGCTCACTTCCTCTGTCATGTCCTCACCTCCTCGATACAAGTCAAAAGCTTTAGCGTCGGGATCTAAACCCTATGGTGTCTGGTACAATCCTAAGACAGGGAAGCAGCTATTTCCTGAGGCTTCACAGGGAGACGTGACAGTGGCTTCTGTTCAACCAGTAGGATCGGTTATGAGCTTTTCTGTGCCAGCTGAACTCCCGATTATCCCTGAAGTTTCTGAGAATGACCCTCCTAGCCCAGAAATGGCTGATGCAACTGCGATTGTCCCAGATCCCAACCAGGGCAGTAACATGAATGAGTTGTTCAAAGCTGCTTTGTCAGTTCCCGACCAGCCTCCGATTGGTGGTACATTCACATCAGACAGTGCTTTACATGTAGAGTTGGTGGCGTCTGATGGCAATATTTCAATTCATAATTCCCCAAAGCTTGCTGTTACAAGTGAGCCACTGTCGACAGCTCTCCTCGTGCCTGACAATGCTGATACTAGACCCATTTCGGATGCACATTGTGACACCAGAGACGTTCCTGGTGTTGCTACTGATGGAATGGATGAAATAGCATCAGAACTGATGGCATTAGATGCATCGCCCGATGTCTCCCATGACATTGAGACCAAGCCTTTTGACGCTATGGACAACTGAGTTACTTGGTACCAGAAGGATATTGATACTGACATCGCGTCCAATCTACACCATTTCAATGAGCTGGCAAATTCTATGGCAGATGCTTGGTTATCCATTGCAGTTAGTAATAGTGTGCTTGCTGAGACCTGTATGTTTTTTGACCAAAGCTGGGACCATCTACAAGTGAACGAAGTTCAATGTTCTTTGGAGGTAAGTGAACCAGTTCATTTTGTAACACATTTCATCTGATGTTGAGACTTTGCAGTCAATGGATACTTTAAATAGCTTGAACATCTCAGATCAAATTTCACAACTAATCCGGCAACTACATCCTCCCAGATCATCTTCGTCTTCCTCTATGGCCTATCACGCAGTCAATCTGTCAACCTGGAGCAATCTTCCCATGCAACGACATATTGAAGCTTTAGAGCTGGCTCTCTGTCAAGAGCATGACAGAGTATCCAGCTTAGAGGCTGAAAACGAGCATCTTCGCAATGAACTATTGATATTGGAATGCCAGGCAGACCTATTCGATGCTGTCAGGGCCTATCAGATTCCCTTTCTCAAGACAACCATGTCCGATCCCGGAGCTCCTGAATTCGACATTGACAGGCAGTCTGCAGAGGTTTCTGAGCTCGCTCTACAGGATACTCTTCAATTAGCGTGCAATGATATCGTATGCCTTCGAGACGAGATTTGTCGGCTTCGTGGAGAGCTAATTCAACGAGACCACCATGTGACTCGAATTGAATCTATTCACGTGGAGAATGCTCGCCGTTTGCAAAATTTGGAAGGAGCTGTCATTGCTGCATCTTCTGACAGCTCTGCTCAGTTTGAACACCTTTCTCAAGCTCGCACTGAAGGTGATGCACTCTGAGCTGAAGTCTCTTCTTTGCTTGCCAGCCATATGCAAATTGGTCAACTTGTAGCATCGAAGAATGTTTATATTCAATGACTTTCTTGGGCGGTAAACCATTTGCATCGTTACAACTCTCAAGAGTGCTTAGATGAAATGTGTTGTCAACTATCACAGATCATCAGCAACATTGCAGTTGCTGTGGCTCATAGCATGGCCACTTATCCCGGATCCAGTGAAATTCATGACTACACTCAGCGCGTCAATGCTGGGTTCAAATCTATTTGTGAGTGTCTCGACTGTCTTTGTACGGCTTCGCCAGTCTTCTTGAGGAACAACGAGCTGCTGAACATCTTGCATGAGACTGCCCTTCCTCCCAACACTGAAGAATTACCCACTCTTGCCGATATTGCCAGATTTTGGACACACCCTCGCACCAGAGCCATCCATTGTGACTGTATTTGTCGTACTTCCCTTCAACATTTCATTAGTCAACTTTGGATAGATGAGATGCCTGATGATAGCATCTCTCCTCTTCAGCAATTGGTTGATGTTGGGGTACAGTGTGAGAGTACTAGTCAGACAGTCATGGTTCAGGCCTCCATTGATACCAATGACTCCTCTTCATCTTCATCAGATACCTTTTTTCCTCGTCAATCTCAGGGAAACATTGTGGGAGTCGATGTAGATCATAATCTTCAACTGTGCGACGATAGAAGTGTTATCAATCTTACTGAATCGACTCAGGTGGAATCAGAGGGATCACTGAAGAGAAAGAGAGACCATGGAGATGATCCAGAAGCTTCAAAGCGTGTTCGTTCCGCAGAGAGTGAATCGATGTATGATGATATGTTTGTGGAGCACTAGTATCATGTAAACAGATCCCAAAAATTATGTTTTTTCTTGATTTTTCTGTAATTTTCATAGTTTTTCCCAAATAGATATCATACAGTCCAAAAATGTTTTGAGTTAAGAGTTTTAGTCATCAGGATTGGGGTCATTGTCCCTTTCCTGTGACTCTTCCTCCAATTGAGCCCATTGTGCAGGCGTGGGTTGCGCTCTTTTTGGGTGCGCAGCATGCCAATCTCGTAGAAGATTGATAGATCCCACCATATCGTACCAAAACACCCATGAGTTGTGTTTGTCACTGTAACCCATCCAATGTACATAATATTCAAGATGTTTATTGGTTCGATGGCATCGAGAGTTGATAATATACTCGACTTGATGCTCCTCACCACCTGTGATCTCAATTGGAGGTGGCAGAGGTTCACCACAATCTGGGTAGGGGTCTTTTTCATGGGGTCAGAGCAGACTGACATGGAATACATCRTGAATCTTCCTTAATTCATATGGGAGATCGAGACGGAATGCGTGCGATCCCACAGTGTCTTTAATGGTGTAGGGACCAATCCATCTTTGGTCCAGCTTCTTAGAAGGTCGTGTAGTGGTCAAATTCGTAGTACTGAGCCAAACTTTGCGTCCAGGTTGGAACTGCTTGTTGTCTACAGGTAGTCGATGCCAATTTGCATTGCATTCAGCAGTCTTATTTGCTTTTTCGATCTCTTTTTTCAGAAATTCATGGAGATCGTGAAGACTTTTGACCTTTCTATTGGCATCAGCATCCCTCAAATTTGAAAGACTGACAGTTAACTTCGGGTGGTAGCCTTTATTGACGAAGAATGGTGTTTGACCAGTAGCGGTATGAGGTGTATTGTTGTAAACAAATTCAGTGATTGGAAGCATTGCGGACCAATTATCCTGATCGTAGTTCAAATAGATCCTAAGGTATTGCTCCAATGTCTGATTTGTATGTTCAGTTTGACTGTCGGTTTGCAGATGGTAAGTGGTTGATAAACTGGATCAAATATCCAATGATTGACAGATGGACTGCCAAAATGATGATACGAACAACGTTCCATGATCCAAAACTATGTCAGAAGGTAGTCTGTGTTTAGAAAAAATGTGTGTGATGAAGAGTTGCACTAAATCATCGGCGGTATCCGTGGTAAAGCATGGAATGAAGATAGCTTGCTTCGAGAATCGACAAACTACGACCATAATGGCATCATAAGGCGTTTCCTGCCCTTTATTTGGGATCGACAGAGGTAAATTGACGATATGATCCACTGAAATCGAGTACCATGGCCTCTCCGATACTGGTAGAGGCTTTAAGAGCCCAAAAGGCTTCTGTTGAACATCCTTTGCACGTATACACTCAGAACAGGTGCGTATGTAATGGTGTACATCTTTATACAGTCCGGGCCAGAAGTACATTTGTGATATGAGTTGTACTGTCTTTCTGATGCCAGGATGTCCACGAAGCTTATGATTGTGGTGCGATTTCATCACTTCCATTCGTAAGTTCCCAGTGTCAGGGATGTAGATCTTGTTTCGACGCCAAAGTAATTCATCTTCGATGGTGAATCCCTCCTTATTCTTCCCTTTTGCCTTCTTTATTGCAGTTAACCAATACTTGTCCTTCTCAGCGCTGCGTATTCGAGCAAGTTGGAGGTCTTTGTTGAGCAAAAAGTTGGCCAGTAGCTGTTCGGGTCAAATGAGGACCATGTTATTGTGATTGTGGTCCTTTACCCCCCCCCTTTTTGGGATAGACATTGGGTCTCTGAGTGAGGGCATCGGGCTTCAATCCCAAAACACCTGGTCGGTAATTGATCACGAAATCGAACCCTGAGAGAAATTCAGACCATCTTGCCTGTTGACGGCTAAGTTTCTTGGTCGTCATGAAGTGCTGGAGGTTATTGTGATCGGTATACACCTGTACTGTGTATCTTGCACCTTCCAAGTATGCTCTCCACTGTTTGAAACTTTCGACGATAGCCAGCATTTCCTTGTCATATATATCGTAGTTCAGTTCTGCTGCTATCATCGATCTCGCGTAGAAGGCCACGGGATGTATATCCTTTGTTTTGGGATCTATTTGACTCAAAATGGAAGCGATAGCCACATCTGATGCGTCAGACTCAACGATGATTGGGAGATTGGGATCAAAATGCCGTAAAACAGGTGCTTCCGTGAAGGCGTCCTTCAGAATTTGAAAAGCAGCCTTGCATTCAGCATCGAAGTCGAATTTAGCCCCTTTCTTCAGCAATCTGGTCAATGGCTTCATGATTCCAGAGAAATTATCGATGAATCGGCGGTAAAAGTTTGCAAAACCCAAGAATGACTGTAGCTGCTTCACGTTCTTGAGGTCGGGCCAATCCTTGATCACCTGGACTTTGTACAGGTCCATTGCGATCCCATCAGGTGAAATAATGACGCCAAGGTACTCCACGCTGCGCTGGTGGAACTCTGATTTCTCAGGCTTTGCATGCAGGTTATACTCCCGAAGTCGTTGCAGAACTTTTCTGACATGTTCCACGTGTTCAGCCTCATTTTCTGAATACACGAGGATATCATCGAGATAGATGACCACACATATATCCACCATATCATGAAATATTTCGTTCATGAATAGCTGAAATGCAGACGGTGCATTTGTGAGTCCAAAAGGCATCACTAGATATTCGAAGGCACCATATCAAGTTCGAAAAGCTGTCTTCCATTCGTGTCCTTCGAAGATTCTCACGTTATTATAACCAGCTCGGAGATCAATTTTAGTGAAGATTTTAGTGTTCCGAAGCTGATCAATAAGGTTTCCCACGAGAGGAAGCAGGTAGTGATTCTTGATCATGAGACGATTTAGACCTCTATAGTCAACGCAAAGACGCAAACTTCCATCCTTCTTTTTTGAAAACAGGACCGGGGCACCAGCAGGAGATTTGGAAGTATGAATAAAACCTTTTCCGAGCATGTCATCAATGTACTCTTTCAACACTTTAAGCTCTGCTTCTGATAGATTGTACAACTTCCCAACCGGAGGCATGGCATCGTTCTCAGTATCGATCCTAAGGTCATATGGTCGATGTGGTGGTAGAGCCTTTGCTTCTCCTGGTGAGAAGACGTCCTTGAAGTCGGAGTACTGTTCAGGAATGAACTGGTTCAACAGAACATCTTCTTTAGTTTTCTGTTCGTCTGTTGAATTGTCTCCAGCTTCCTGTGCTGAAAAAGCGTGCTCTTCAGGGTCATCCTCCTTTCCAACTGGTGACACGTGTATCAGAAATGCAGGATTGCCTTCACGTATCGACTGATTCATAGCGGCAGCATTGATAAAGCTAACACGAGGCAGATTATCCAAAGAACTGGTAGTTGTAGCACACTGTACTCGTCGACGAGCCTTGATTTTAATGTTAGACCGACCCTTTCTCGTCGCTTTGCCTGGTGATTTCAGCTGCTGCAGCGCGAATTTGGGATCGATCGTTCCAAACAAAACTCTAGTTGAGTGTACAGGTGGAGACGGGCCCATAGTTGGGATCGTGGTGGTGGATTTTGGGATCGAAGTGGTAGTTTCTGGAATTGGAGTAGTTTCGTTCCCATCAGGCACTTCAATTCGATCTATCCAATCATTGATGAACAGTAGTAATGGATCATCCACTCCCAATGGCTCTCCAATGTAGTCCAATTCTTCGTCTTCTACATCCTCAATGGTAACCTTGTGATTGGGGACGTCCTTCGATCCCATAGGTTGCTCATTAGGCAGATGATCTTGGGATCGCAGGTTGTCGTTTTGGGATTGATCCAACACATCATCTAATATTTTGGGATCGAATGAGGGTAAACAAGGTCCGATGTGATCAGATTCTTCATCAGGCGTTTCCTCGATCTCAACAGCGTGTGATTTAGTCGATGTGGGATCAATGATGATGGCACGAAGCGCGGCATCGGTAGTTAATGATACCAACGCATTCTTCCAATCTATAAGGGGATTGTGCTTCTGCAGCCATGAGAATCCGAGTACTGCTGGAGCGGATGGGTGTAATTTGGTGACCAAAAAGGTCATTTCGTGGATAGTCCCATCTTCGAATCGGATATTTGTCAAAAGCTTTTGCGTAACCGCTCCAGCTGACGTAGTTTTTCCATTGAAAAGTTCGAGACGTATCGGTTTTGCAAGGTCATGAAGACGCTCGGGGAATTGTGATGCTAGCTTCACATCAATGAAAGATTTAGTAGCTCCTGAATCGACAAGAGCATTGTAATACGGTGAAGAAATTGAATTAGTGTCCAAAGAAAATGGTAGTAAAAGAGAAACACACGAAGTTGAATGGATGTATTCTACCTCCCCCTCTATTTCGACTGCCCGCAGTCGTTCAGAGACTATCTCAGAACTCAGTGACTCTTCATTCCCACCTGAGTCCCTGAGGAGTTTCCTGACTGGTCGTCTTCATTGGGATCGAAATCCGGTAAGGGGTGGTCTTCGGGTCCTCCGATTGAGAATTCTACTGTCGGATGGTCTTCGACCCCAAACCATTCATCCCATTCATCTTCCTCAAGCACCGGCATAATCATCCTACCCATTTGTACCTCGTCATCCGGACAATTAGCAACAAAATGTTTATCAGAACCACAACGCAAGCATAGCCCTTCTTTACGACGTCGATGCTGTTCCTCTCGCCACTTTGCTAGTATTTCAGGTGTCTGGTAGGGTCAATTCTGCTGTTGGTTGGTCGACGATCCCATCTGCCTATTAGCATTCGCTGGCTTGGGGTTATTAGATCCTGCTGGGATCTTATTATGTGCCCAAGGAGGTCCGCGCATGTCAGTTTGAGAGACAGGAGCTGGGTTGTCATTCGTTTGACCTGCTCGTCCGATCTCCATGTCCTCAGCCTGAGCCATCTTCCCTTGCTGACCTGCATGGCCCCGATTACTGATCGGATTATTTGATCTGTTGCCGTAAGTATGCCAGGTATTAGCGAGACCAGCGTCGTTGAAAGCTTGGCGAGTAGTGTCGATCTCAAGTAGTCATTGCCGTAGTTCCATGTATGTGCGAGGTACCATTCCCTGATTAATCAAAGCATCACATAGATCCCAACGAGTCTTACGAAGCAAGTGATAGTGCAATGCAGCATCATCATAACCAGTGAGCAAGCTGAACTGTTCGTAGCGTATAATGAATGAAGCAAAGGATTTGGCAGTGGCCTGGAACAGACTCTCCAGTTGCGCCTGTGCCTGCAATTGTTCGTTTTGCATACCGAACATTGTCCCGAAAGTATTCAGGAACACTCTCCAGTCGTGCAGCGCTGCTACCTATTCTCCACGCTCCTCTTTGTCCTCAAGATTCTGATGATATTGTAGCGCACTATCTGTTAGATATGAGAGTGCGAAAGCAATTTTCGATTCATCAGAAGCGTAGAGATTAGGCTTCGCTCGTAGGATTGTATTAATCTGGGTAATGAACGGTCTCCATTTCGTCCTATCGATCCCAGAAAATGGCGTCGGTTTACGTAGTTCAAGCTTCGATTCACGAGTGATATCATGATTGATCTGTTCCTGAGCAGGATCCCTTCCACCGTTCCCATTACCGTTACCCGGTGGTCCCTGTGGTCCCAGAGGGCCTGGTGGGCCTGGTGGTCCAGGTGGTCCCGGTGGTCCTTGACCAGCTCCTCCAGGGAACATCATGTTCGGTGGGATTGGCGGTGGTGGAGGTGGTCCTTGTGGTGGCTGTGGTGGGCCCGGTGGTGGTGGAGGACCTTGTGGAGGTGGAACAGGAGGTGGTGGTGGACCTGGTGGTGGGGGAGGATGCTGAGGAGGACCTTGAGGAGGACCTGCTGGTGGGAAACCGGGAGGTGGACCAGGCGGAGGCGGATACAGAGGCTGTCCCCCTGGTGGCCCTGCTGGTGGTTGTCCCCCTGGTGGTCCCATAGGTGGAAATCCTCCTCCTCCAGGTGGTCCCATTGGTGGTGGTCCAGGAGGTCCCATGGGTGGCAGTCCGCCAAATGATCCCATAGGTGGTTGTCCTCCTGTCCCTCCAGACACTCTGATCCCAAATCCTCCATTGTTATTCCCTCCTCCAGGTGGTCCAGCAGCCATAGATGGCATCTGAGCTCCTGTATTCGCTCCCATACTAAATCCTACTCCAATACCTCCACTGCTCGATCCCATGGGATGATGATCGCCTGATTGTGGGATCGACGTACTTACTGAAGGTCCCAAACCAAAGCCCATACCGAAAGAACTATCCTGACCAGCTGTAGATCCCATAGGAGCACTTGAGGTCGTATTCGATCCCAAAGTTGTGGCTCCAAAACCTAATCCAAATCCACTCGACTCATTTGCACTCGTTCCTTCAGTGGTTCCAGAAGTATCAGGTTCAGCAAATCTAACTCCGCTAGTTGCAGGTGGTACGCCTCCTGCAGCTGTCCATGTCGACGGTCCTGGATTGGTAGTTCGGAACGAAGGTGGAGGGCCCATCGACGCTGATGGTCCAAATCCTGCCGTAGACTCTTTAGGTACGTAGTATTGAGTCTGAGGAGCTGCAGCAGCAGATGAATATTGCATACGATCCCAATTTCTCTCCCAATAAGGGCATGTTTGGGATCAAGATGGGATCCTCAAGTACTGACCTTCGTTGTTTCATGAAGGATAGAAATGCAGAGGAGTTTCGTGGCCATATGAGCGATCACACATAAGTGGGATCGGAAAATGGTAAGATGCATTCAATGCTGCTCATCCATAGTCGACGTAGGCATTATCACCAATATCTGATCGATTAGCATTAAAGGTTTGAGCAGGATCAGCTTCTCATGCAAATTGGGATCTGTTGGACGGATCCATAAGATTCAGACCCATCTGTGCAGGCATCGAGTAGTGATACAGTTGGCGATAGTCGTGAGGAGTGTATCCTCCATTCAATGGGTGCGACAGCTGTTGTGACTGTTGTGGAGGTACCAAGAAGTAATATGATCGAGGAGGACTACGCAGGTTGGCACCCTGCTCGTGCTGAGACAACGGCATTTGATTACGAGGAGACTGAACAAACGGTGCACCAGGTAAAATTGTAGTGTTATGTTCTGGTTTAGGTCCCATTTGCTCCTCTATTGGTGTCGATTCAAAGGGTGGTTGGAAACTTCTGGATCTGGGGCTAGTTCCCACTCTTGTGTCCTCATGCTGTGTTATTGGGATCTGGACTAAGAACGATGATCGTAGCTCTTGG
>RCHF01000778.1:0-23920 GCA_003987895.1 Neonothopanus nambi
CATGCAATCTACATCTGTGCTGCTGGTGCATGTGCAGTCCACATCTATGCTGCTGATGTGTATGCAGTCACACAGTAGCTATAGTTCATCCAAGTCAACCCTGCTCATACAGTCCCAGTCCACTCTAGTCAACCCTAGTCACTCTATCCTAGTCAGTCCTACCCTAGTCACAGTCCCAGTCCACTCTAGTCAACCCTAGTCACTCTATCCTAGTCAATTCTAGTCAATCCTACCCTAGTCAATCCTATCCTAGTCAGTCCTGCCCTAGTCAATCCTACCCTAGTCAACCCTACTGCCACTATCTTTTCAACCCTAGTTCAACCCTACCAGTCTCTAATAACCCTAAGCCTCATCCTCTTGTCCGTCGGCTTTCTCTCTCTTCACATCTCCACTCTGCGGTCATAAACGTCGGCCTTATACTTGTGTTCGAGCCGCCTTCTCTCATCCCGGAGCTTGTATATTCGACATGTTTCCCGTATGGGTAGAGCTCCTCCGAATCTTCAATCTCTTCCTCCTCGTCTCCTCTGCCTCTTCATCATCTACGTCTACAACCTCCCGCTTATCCTTCTTCTCTAGTTGTCCGATCGCCTGGAGAATGATATGGGATGAATTCCTTCATCCTACTAAGGAGCAACTTCTTTGAATGTAACTCGGCTAATTTGCTGCTGGTGATTGCGACCATAAAGGTCTGAGGCGATAGTGCCAGGACTCTTCGGCTCGTTGATGTTATGATTTTGGCAGATGCACTAGTGTACCGGCTTGACATATCACGTGCGCAGCTTATAACAAAGAAACATGAAGTAGATAAAGCCTGCCTCTCAACAATTGGCTCCCAGCTACTCACGTTTAGACTCTGTACGACATAGTTTCCTCGATTCTTGTTCTGGGTGTACTGATTGTATTCACAAGTAGTATGAAGCCTGGATTCCGCCGCGCCACCACTCTGACCTTCATCATATTCACCTTTGGGCTGTATATCGCAGTCATGGCTAGCGCCACCTTGAACAAAGAAGATTTTTTAAAGCTCTTGGATGCTCAGATTGTAGCCATGGCAAAGGTCAACCTGACTTCCTACCGCACCAGCAAAATTTCGCTGGATTTCCAACGCGTTGAATTGGACGCTCGGGAGTTTGGTGCCGGTGTTGCTGAGATCAATGATTTCTGCGAAGAACTAGGACGAGGTAAGCACTTGGCACTTCTGAAAGTTTGTCTTCTTGTTCTTACCTGTTTTTTCAGCGCGCACATTCCATGAGGTCGCCGTCGCCGCCTTCCAAGTGAGGAAGGTGTTAAATCGTTTCGATCTTAGATTTTGGAGCAGCGTCGATCGGTGAGTTCTTCTTAACATGGTTTTTTCAGCACGTCCTGACTAGCCCTGACTCTATAGCTTGGTCATTGCGGACTACTTTGCTTTCAAGAATATTCAGCAGGCCAGAATTCTCGGACCGGCTTTCTTCCATTTCTTCCATTTCTCGTCTCCGCCCATGGCCCAAGATGTTCCCGCAGCTCTCATCTCCTTGATACTGAATGAATTGATAGAAACATCCGCAACTGTCATTGCCAATTTCATTCGAGAAGCAGAAAGTGTTCTCATCCACCTAGATGCTTTGAATCAAGCGGTGGGTGCTGTCCAGCAGCTCATTTACGTCGATTGTGACGTTCAAAATGGTTCACCGACCTTTCAACCGGATGTCTGGTGGACCCGTGTTTACGCTGGGTCTCGAATCATGTTAAACCAGATTTCCAATGACAATCCCTTGCAGTGGTTTCAAATCGTAGAAGACACTGTGGATGATGTAAGGTCGCAAGTCAGAGAGGCTTTGCAGATCCTGCAAGCTCTGCAGGAAGAGGTGGATGGCTTCTTGGAGCAGGCTCCTTTCTCGACTTTTATGGGCAGGTCTGTCAGGGTGGGTGTAAGTGATGACGATCTCTTCACCAGGATACTGCTCTTGGGAATGTTTGGAATGTAGAAATATTATTTTCGCCTTAGTTTCACTCCATCAAGTACTCGCTACAGCTTGCTGACAATTGTATCCATGTACTGGGACTGGATGCCCAGAAATTCTACTCCAAAGACTGATCAGCGTGTATGACTTCCGACATAGTTTACTTGCAGTAAGTACCGGAAGAGACAAAGAAACTGCTGACTAACCAATCGCATGTATGATGGCAGCTGCACGGAGAAAACCTCAAGGGACGGGGGCGAATACCATTTTTAAACATTGTAAACAGACACGTCCTCGTGCACAGTCCTTGTTCGACTATTGAAATCTCTTTCATGGTCCACCTTTAATCTCATGAATCGGCTGGTGTTTGTTCGTTGCGTGTTGCGTTTCAAGTCAGAACTTGTTAGGAAACTTCTTTCACAATCAGAATAAATTCGTTCAATGGGAAGATAAACAGCCCTTGTCAAGGTCGACCGGCTGGCCACCCTCCTTCATCCTATAAATGCTAGGTATCAGCTCACCCTTGCTTCTTCATCTCCTCCATGAATTACCTTCTTAAAAACTCTACTTCTCGACTCACTTTAGGTCAACTTGACCTCTCTCCCTCCAAGAGGTCTGTCATCTGCCAAGATCCCATTGAGGACTCTGGGCCACAGCGTCATGCTCCATCAACGTCAGATAGGATGTCACCAGATTCACCTAGCCGTTCACCTTCTCCAGAAATTACGGTGCTTATATCCTCTTGTCTCCATTTCTCGATCTGTCCTGACTTGCATTGCTCTTATCGAAGCAGGAGACCCAATTCACGGATACCACTGTGCCCAATGTGGCTAAAAGCGTCCGGTTCTCACTTAGGAAGGCCCGTACTCTGGAGCAACAGCCAACTCAGAAGGCGCTTAGGAAGTCCGGCCCTGATTCCAGACCGGTTAGAAAATCGAAGATGCCTCGACCTTTAGGGGCGGCTGGCAGGCCTCACTCAGGCGGCTATAATCTCAAGAACTGCCTCGAGTGGGAGGGTAGGACGTATAGCAAAGTTAAGGTGAGTACTGAAGTTTTTGCTTCTTCTATCATGTTTCTGATGCTAGTTCAGGCTTGTGTCAACAAACTGGTTGTTAGCTCGCTCGACTGCAACCTGCCCTTCACTGAGCAGCCTATCGAGGCTGTGAAGTCGGTTAAAAAGAGGGTAAGGGCTGTTTTTCCAAGGGTTGACCGAATTTTACCTGACAGATTTTGGCTCAGGCCTTGGAGCAATTTCCATTTCTCGGCGATTACGAAGACGAATGGGCCACCGATGACCTCATCAGAGCCGCTTTGAAGTACCGTAAAACGCACATCAAACTCGAGTCTTTGGAAGTGCAGGCTGAACAGGGACAAGCCTTGATCAACGCGAATCTAGCCCGACGCAAGGGTCAGACAGAGAGGGAAACTGTCACCTAGGCTCTAGGCCCTTGATTCACACGTACCATACATCTAGTTAGCAGTCGCCTGGCCAGTAAGATCGACAAGCAAAGAATTAGCAATTTATTAAATATGATGGCTGAGTGATATACTGAGAGAGTCAGCAATATGGAGCCCAGGTGGACAAGGTCTGCTGCTAATCCCCGCAAAATATCTCCTGGCATGTCTGGAACTCATTGGAATGGACGCTTGCCCATAGCTATGATGCCCAGTTGCACTGATGTTAGAATGGGGTTGGTGGCTGAAAAAAAGGATGGCACGTTTGCACCTTTGCACGAGTGAGACTAGTACTTCTGATCATAAGACCTTGTAAGCGCTGAAGGCATTAAAGTCAGTCAGCATCAGAAGCGCGTAGAGCTGGGAAGGAGGAAATGGCACATGCCGCCGGTAGGCTCGTCAAGGAAAGGTATTGATTGAGTGTGTTTCATTGGCTGCTACTCGGGCTCCATTTCCTTTATTAATTTGTGTTTTTGTTGAAGATTCTTACGAAGATTCAGAAAACGATCTCGTTGCAGAGCCCAGTCCTTTGTCCTTGAAGTAGAGTGAATGTTGAAAGAACGAATAGCATTGGTTTTAACAAGGGGGTGAAGGCTGAAATCAAACCAACGAGCTCCAAGTCGAAAGAGGAGAACTCTGTACTCGAAGTTAGTCGCAGAATCATTGCAATTCTAATCTGAACCTTTCCTCTCACGCAGAAACCACAGTGGTCTGCTGGTAGCAACTTGGTGTGGTGTTAAACTTGCTGCCTCCTGAAAAGGCTAAATGTAAAGAGGTACATTTCGTGCTATTACCAAAATGCAAGGGCCTTGAATGCAATCCTAGTTTATCACATCGAACGTCCTTCAGACACCTAAAGCTAGGAATATGTATTGACGCCCGCTTGAGTTACAAATTACAAGGAAAGATAGGCAGAGAACAGGTCATAGAATTTATTGTAAGGCTTATGGTTAATGACAGTCTCCCGCAACCTCTCTCAGGCGGCGTACTTTGTACAGAGCTGGTAGGACAGGACGGAGATTAAAACCTGTTGCAGATAAGGGGATGCCTTTCCCAAGCGCGTATACCCTGCCTGATCTTAACCAACGCGGTGTACCTGTGAACCATAAGTCAACTACATGGGTTATCCGGAAAGACTGAGCCAGGTGATAACAAAGCTCCCGTATACTGAGCGCGCTACCAGCCAACAGCTACGCGCCTTCCCTGGCCGGTGGTGCGACTTGGGAAACGCGAACTCCTTGACGTACAAGCACAGTATGGGCATAAGGCATAGTGGCTCTTTCACCCATATCCACTTTCCCTGGCCGGTGGTGCGACTTGGGAAGGAATACGGAGGGGAAGCATCGCAGCCGTTGCGCCGCGTCGCGGAGAACGTGCTACAGGCACCATGGCACTGTGGCAGCGCTACAGCGAGGAGAACACGCTAGGTCCTTGCTTTCACAGGTACCATACGTTTAATTAGCAGCCACCTGGCCAGTAAGATCGACAAGCAAAGAATTAGCAGTTTGTTTATTATGATGGCCGAGCGACATGCTGAGAGAGCCAGCAAGATGGAACCAGGTGGACAAGTTCTGCTAATCCCCGCAAAATATCTCCTGGCATGCCTGGAGCTCGTTGGAATAGACGCTTGCCCATAGCTAAGATGGCCAGTTTCGCTGATATTAGAACGGGGATGGTGGATGATGAAAAGGACAGCACGTTTGCACTTTCGCGTGAGTGAGACGAGTACTTCTGATCATAAGGCCTTGTAAGCCCTGAAGGCATTAAAGCCTGGTATGTCGGTCAGAAGCCAGTCAGAGTCAGAAGCGCGTAGAGCTGGGAAGGGAGAAATGGCACGCACCGCCGGTAGGCTCGTCAAGGAAAGGTATTGAGTGTGTTTCATCGGCTGCTACTCGGGCTTCATTTCCTTTATTAATTTGTGATTTTGTTGAAGTATAGTAATCCCTGCAAACGCAAAGCGCGTTTCGGAAAATTGTGTGGCTGTGCTTGGCAACGCCTTCAATCGACTTAGTCACTCAGGCCAAGAATAAAAACTACTAAATAAATGCAATGGGATGATATGGAGCCCGCGGATGTGGGGATGATTTGACAATTCAGAAATGGGCTGCGGCATATCTAAATACACGGTGCAGATACTATAGGTAAATACTGTATTGGACGATAAGCCGAACACAGCAGTGACCAGACTACTGGTCATATGCTTGTCTCACTGAGGGGTAGGAACACTAGGATAGGTCAGCAACATTGCCTTACGAATGACATATGAACTTGCCTTCAGTCCATCTCCAAGAACGCGGTGAGTGTTCGGTAAAAGCTTGCGCAGCACCTCAATATCAAGCGAAACGTCGCACCCCCACAGGGCGGCTCTCACTTTGATTATCTGCAGCACTTTATCCTCAGCAATACGCGCAAGAAGTTCATCCACCTGCTGGTGTACGGGTGTCCAAGCACGGCTGATGTCAACACTAATCTCGAGTGTTTGGAGGGAAGAAGAGGTCGTAATAAATGGAGACAAAACGGTGTCAGCCAGCACGATTGTGGAAAACGCTCTTTTGATACAGAGGGTGTTTAGGCACTGCATATCTTCAAATTTAATGCACACCTCGCCGCGCAAGAGATCTGGTGTTGGACTGTGAGCTGCTGAGGTTTTGTTCGGAAGCTAACGCCTACCTGGATCATCAATGGACAACCTGTTGAGCATTGAAGCATACAAATTGATGAAGTTGGCATGACTATGGGGCTCCAGTCGAGGAACAGACGATACTATCAAATTTCTAAGCCCATGTAGACGGAAGTGGCGGCAAAGGACCATCAAGCCCGTTGTCCGCGTCACCTCAAGGGTGAGGCCACGAAAGCCCATATTTTTGACAGTCAAAGACGGAGCTGAGCCTGCTTCATATATATCGCACTCAATGAGCCTCAGAAGTTTCAACCCCGATTCTCGAGTGTCTGCGGAGAGACCAGTACAAAAATCAGCCCAAAAGTTGACATCAAGCGACATTCGGATTAACTCCAAGGTTCTCAGACAGTGAGAGCTACTAGAAAGTAGATTGGTAGGGCAAGGGCAGTTGTTGAAAGGCGTCGAAGAATGATAAAGAACGAGGTGCTGGATTCCGCGATACGAGCATGATGGTGGAACCCAGATCATGGGGTATTGTATTTGCATACGAGAGATCCAGGGAATTAGTCGCTCTGGTAGCCCATGAATGGTGTCTACGAGGTCCGCCATCTTGCAGAAGTTTTGGAAGAGTGTTTTCTGCATGGGATTGCGCCAATCTCGGCAAACCAACGCACATACTTTGAGGGATGCGCAGCATCGAAGATGAGAGGCAATCACCAACAGAATTTCAATAGGAAGTTGATGGCGAAGGAGGCACATCATGGATGAAAGGCAAACTGAAAGAAGCGCCTAGCTGAGCACAAAGACTTCACAAGGAGATATGATTCTCGGGATGAACCGAAAACAAATTCCGTTTTAGGCACTGAAGCGCGGTGCGATGCATCACGTAGCCATTTAAATTGTAGCGTCTTCTTTGAACAGCCGCATAGAATTTCTAGGTGCTCGACTTGTCGACTGCTCGCTCATTTTGCACGCGTCTAGTCAGGTCTTGCCAATTCAAAGACCCAAGTTTACAGAAAGCTACTAGGCGTAATAGGCTCCAGGCTGAGCACCTAGAGTCACTACCCACCAATATTCGCGCCTGTGGAATGACTTTGAATCCTGTGATGGCTGATGGATGCTAAGAGGTTCGACCGTATCGTAGATGAAGAGCGAGGAATTTTTCACGGTCGAGGTCGAAGGGGCTGTGTGTGGAAACGAATCGGGGAGAGTAGGGAGAGTAGCAGCGCAAAAAAGCGGCGTGAGCGTGAACTCCGAAGGGAAGGCGGTATCGCAACGGGGTAGGCAAAGGGCGAAGGGTGTAGCTGCGGCCTACTATCCTGGTGAGGAGGCAGCTCGTTATTGCCAGAGCTGCGTGGGTTGTCTTGCATTCTTTTCGCTCGAACCAAAGGGCTGAAGCTAGCGAAAAACCCCCCGAAAAACCCAACTCGTACATGAGGACGGCGTTTATGACCAAAGAATGCCGGCCCAGCATTATAAGGAAACCCTTTCGGGCGACATCGTGCTTAACACCAGTAACAAGACAGGCGGGGTGGTCTAAAACAAAGCAGAAATTGGAGGGAGCGCTTTGGGATACACATATTACTCCCAGTCATAGTGCAGAGAAGTTGTCCGCATTTGAAGAGTGAAGATTGCAAGGTTGTGTTGCAAGGCCTGGCTCTCCTAGAAGCAGTGAGAGAGATGGACCGAGAACGTCAGATAGCTACGAATAGAAGTGTCACAGGGAACTTACTCCAGTAATGGACTGGCACATACAACTCGTCTTGAGGGATGGATGGACGGATGCACTGAGGCATCAAAAAAGCATGAGAAAAGCGACAAGAAAGCGTAAGAAAAGCGTAAGAAAAGCGAGGTGAGGGGTCTGTCGAGCTACAGCTCAGACAGACTGTTGGATAGAAAAGGGTGAGATAGGAAAGGGTGAGATGGTGTAGTAGTCACATTGCTAACTGTGAATTTATAACAATCACCGCGGACGTTGACAGACTATCAACGCTGCAAGGAAATGGATTGCTTGGGCCTTGGTACAGATTACAAACAGCAGGACCTGCAGCGATACAGTGAGAGAAAGTAAAGATAGATTGATAACTGGATAGCTCACAAAAGCGTAAGAAAAGCAACAAGAAAGCGTAAGAAAAGGGTAAGAAAAGCAAGGTAAGGAGTCTGCCGAGCTATAGCTCTAGCTCAGATAGACTATTGGATAGAGAAGAGTGATATAGAGAAGGGTGAGATGGGAAAGGGTGAGGTGGTATAGGAAGTGATAAGATGAGTGATAGATCCTACAACGTGTCCACTCAGCTTCACTATATGTCCCGGGCACGACAATGCAGCACTCCGCGTTGAAGGCTATAGGCAAGGACCTCAGCACGAAAAGCCATCCCCTTATCGACATTCAAACTTGCCTGTGATACGCTTGGGCTCATCGACGTGCACTGCACAGCACAGCACCGCGCAGAAGCAGCAGTATGCGGAGCAAGTGCTCGTTGACCTGAGGAAGGTGTCGGAGGTGTCTGCTGCCCGCTACCCACCCAGACTGGGCGTCATTCTCGCATCTCATGTCTGTGCATGCTCAGGCCAGCCTGCGGCTTCCATAGACGAGGATAGAATCTAGGAAGTATTCGTCATGAGTACTAGTACTTACATGAAACAGGAAGATGAAAATGAAATATGGCCTGAGGTAGCGTACATACCGCGAAGAATACGTTTCCAGTGATGGTGGTCCACTGCGAAGAGCGAAAAGTCGTTTCCCAGTTCCGCTGCGACAGACTTGAACACGGTCGAAGTTCAGATGGGTCATGTCATGTGCAGAATCACATGACATGTCCCATCCAAGTTCCGCGCGCTACAAGTGTGTTGCAGCGGACTCGGATGCAAATTTTCCGGCTTTCTCTTCAACTTCCATGTCCCATTACTATATAGCAGCGCTGGTCGCTACCTTACCATATATTCGCACTCTTTTCATGGTTCGTTCGCCCCGTCGAGGCTGGAAAGACGAGTTGGACCAGGACTAGATAGTAGAAACACCTCGTCTTCATGAACAAGGTTCATCGTCAAATTGTTCGTTCGTCTTGCAATGCCGATGTTTTGACACTCCGATGAACCCTCCAGAGCATGAGATGATTTTATATCGCTGTGTTTATCTAGGTCTGAAGTCTTTTACTGCCTCGGGACGACTCTGCAAGTGCTTCTTCGCATTCTTGGCTGACGCAGAGAACGTAAAGGTGGGCTTTGGATGCTGACTGTAAGCCTCATCCTTTCCTCTCTCATCCTCCAATCCTCTAATATCCTTTTTGATAGAATGAAATTCGCGAGGCTGAATCACCGCCATCTCGATTTCATTGAATTCAGGTCTAAATATTGTGTATCGAGCTTCACGTATAGGTTCTTCTGGCCTCCCTGCTGCCTGACGAAAACGGCACGCAGGAGTACTACCCTTTGCCTGATATCCCCTTCCCGAGCCCTCTCTTTTGGACTTTCTGGACGTTAGGAAATGTGCCGGATATGCAGACCGATGTTTGCTGGTAGTAGTACGGTTTCTCAACTTATGGAAGATGGTCTCGTCGACTAAAATCTTCTCGTGCAGTCACGCATTCCCGAGCTGGAAGGGCTTAACGAGGGAGACCTGCTCATTTCGGAATCTGCACTGCTGTCTCCGACTGCAGGAGGGCTGAGTTTGGGCCCGAGGATGGTCAGAGCGCTTGATGAAGTAACAAATACTCAAAGTAAACGGTTTACAATTGAAGATCTGGAGGATGACTGGGACCGCAGTGTTTCTCGTAACACTGCACTCTTTCATCGAAATATCAACTCTGTCTAGAGCTGCGATGACGTCGACCCACGGGTAATCATTCAATTTACAGCGATCGCCATTGTCGCTGTGATACCGCCAGTTCATTGGAGGTAGGGAAAAGGCTGCGAACGCTTTCCCAGCTTCAAACTCAGCCTCAGTCATATCGGTCAATTCCGAGAATCAAAAATCATAGACGTCTTTGTGTAACATTGGCTCTTGTCTGTGCACAACGCTTTCTATCACTTCCACCTGCGCTGACGATTTTCATGTGCCTTCTTCGCCCCCAGTTTCCTCCTGAAATTTTGTTGAACGTAGCATCACACGTCCAATCCCCCTCAGCACTAAAGGCTGGCTCATTGGTCTGTAGCGGGTGGCGCAACCCTATGCAGGAGTCGCTGTTTAAACGATATTGTAGGCTGCTGCATGTAGACCAGCTGTCTGACTGGCCTCCGAATTCCCACTTGGCTTCTTTGGTCTCCCGTGTACAACTGGAATTCCCCGCAGAGTGGCTTCCAACGTCCAGCTCTTATAGCGGAATTCAGCACCTCATTCTTCAGCAAAACTCTTCGTACATTTACCGTCACCCTGGCCTGGATGGGGTGCTTTCGAATAATTCACATAAGCTCAAAGTACTTGAGCTCTTCCGAATGACACTGGGTAAATCCTTTTGGGATGCTCTCTGTATGGGACTCTCTGCGGACACTCGAGCCTGCAATTTGACGCGTCTAAAAGTTATCGAATGCAGTCTTCTCGAAATACTTCTGGAACCCAAAGACATTCACTTCAAACACCTCACCCTTGAGCTGTCGAGCTCGCTTGGTCTGTCAGTTCTTTATCGTAACCTCCGTCTCCGTGGGTTGAAGCGTTTGGTCATGTCGGCAATCCCTCCCTGGCAGTATGAAACGGCCGTGGAGTTAATCAATGCGTATGCTTCGAGGCTCACCGCTTTGTCTATTGATGACCACGGTTTGCCCGCTCTTCTAGAAGCAGGGTTTTGTGACTTACTATTCAACTCTAGGTATCTTAGATTGTAGTCCCTATGAGATACGATTCGGGGAAATGACGCGCTTGCAGGTCCTCTATATCAAGAAAGGGTTCGATAAATCGCTTTGTACCGACCTTGTTTTTCTTTCTTTCCTTAACTCTCTTAGCCCCCTCCCTCTACGGACGATCGGTTTCAGCATTGATGCGAGTCGTGGAGGCTCGAGCCTGTGCAAAAGGGTGGATGAGCTCCTGAGCCTTGTTGCTAGCAAAGGTGCATTGGAAACGGTCAAAGTGAAAGCTACTCTGTGGGGGTGTGACGTCCCAGTCTTTCCCGGAATGTTGAGGCAGTTTCTACCATTGACTTCCCTCTTTCTTGGAGAAGGCCTGAAGGCGAGCTACTTGGATTTGGATTCTGAAGGTAAGTTTGCGTTTTGCTTTCACTCTTCAGGCATGCGCTGACCTCCCCATGTTGTGTGTCTCAGAAGCCTTTCGTGAAGCTTTGTACTAGTATCACTATGGCTGCATAGCAATGCTTTACTCTTGGCATTATATCCACAGATTTCTGACCATAAGTCTTTTGAGTAGGAGCATTTTGTTGTTTTGTTACTCTTATGATTTCATTTCAATTATAAACACCGTCACCCGGAGAATCAGATACTAGTACCTATCCTATACTTCCTATACTAGAAAATATCTGGGTCTTTCGCACGCTGGATTAGATAATACTTACCTAAGCAACTTCGGCAGGCCGAAGGTCTGCCGCCCCCGTGCCGTAGGCACAGGCAAGCGAAGCTTGTATCTACTTATATCTACTATGAATTCGTAACGATTTATTAGATAAAACATCTTAAAACACGTGGGTATGGCATGTGACTGGAGCAAATAAACGCGAGTTTTGCCACAGACACGTTCAAACGATAAACAAAACCTGCGGTACCGGTCCAGAAGCTCCAAACTCAAAAGCATCGAAAGCAAGTAACCGTGGAGCGAAGAATGGTTGAGAGGTCATCACCAAGTAAGTGTTCCACAACCTCATTTTTCGTCGCGTAGCGTGTTCTCCACGATGTAGCACAACGACTGCGAAGCTTCTCCCGTATTCCTTCCCAAGTCAGCCCAAGTCGCACCACCGACTGGCGACCAGGGAAAGTCGATCCAGATGGTGGAGTCGTTACATCTTGTGTTCATACCTTGGTTGTATGTCAATGAGTTCACCCTTCCCAAGTCGCACCACCAGCCAGGGAAGGCGCGTGCTCAAGCTGTACAGGGAAGACACGTACTCGAGTCACACCACTGGCCAGGGAAAGTTACGGGTGATAGAGCCGCTATTGCCTTGTGCTCATACCTTGCATGTATCAAGGAGTTCACGTTTCCCAAGCCCCACCATGGGCCAGGGAAGACGCGTGCCAGTTGGCTGATAGCGCGCGCTCAGTAGACGAGAACCGTGTTTTCATCTGGCTCAGTCTTTCTAACCCATGATGCTGACTTATGGCCTACAGGTACACAATGTCGGTTAAGATCAGGCAGGGTATACACGCTTGGGATAGGCGGACCCGTATCGACAAATTTCAACCCCCGTACCGTTCTGCTGGCTCTGTATGAAGCACGCCATCTGAGAGAGGTTGCTGGAGACTTTCTAGATGAAGAGATTGAGTTAGAGGGTGAGCGTGAAGAGGGAGGTGTACCGTTAGAAATCACACGTCAGAGACCGGGTCCAGCTAGCGGTTCAGTGACACCATCTACCGTCGATCCGTCCCCATCGCGCTCGGCCTTGACCAGGAAACAGAAGAAGAACAAAAGAAAGCGGCTGCCGTCGGGAGCAGCACGTAGCAGAGGCGCGTCTGCGCCAAACTGATCCTGGAGCTGGTCCTAAGGCGAGCTGTATCCGACGCACTGTTTCCACTGCACCCCTGCAAGTTACGCTTGACGCCACTGCGCTTCCGGTTACTCGCCAGGCCTGGACAGGGAAGCACCTGATTAACTTGTCACTTGGGCTCCAAGCTGTGTGGCGTAATCTCCAGATACTCGAAAGGGGGCTTACCATGGTTGAGTGGGATGGCAGGTAAGCTCTCCCCTTTACTTTTCAAGCATTGCGTTGACGTTCACTTAGGAGTTGTTATGCTATCGTGGACGCGGAAGAGTGTATTATTGCTCTGCTAGGGGGGAAGCCTAAAGGCCGGGAAGGGAGGATGAAAGCCATGTCCGATGCCAGGCGCCGTTAAAAGCACTGCTTCGAAGATGATCTTCTCCTCGAAATAACTGAATCATCGCCGAGGGAATTTCCCCGCTTTTGCAGCTGGCATATCTTTCGGAGGTGGAAAGTTGTGAGTAGGAAACTTAGCCATACATGGAGCGACAAACAAGGCAGCTGTTGCCGAATTGCTGGCGAACAAGGGCATTCAGCGAATTGTGGGGTTTAGCAACTGTAAGCAAAAAATTGAGTCTTTTGTCCTCAGGCATTAATCCTTTCCCCTAGCCCTCTTTCGGATTTTCTTCAACCGTGCCTACGAACGGGACCGAACCATGCTGGAGGCCCTTGTCAGTGCCAACCCTTTGTTGCGACCCAATTCTCCCAACAAGTCTGTATTTGCTGCGATAACTTTTAACATGGGACCTGCTTCCTGCTCACCTCCACCTACCGATGACGCAAACGACGCTGCGGGGCAGTGCGCTATCACAGCTCTAGGAGGCTTTGATCCTGACAAGGGCGGACATCTGGTACTGTGGGACTTGGGCCTGATTGTTCGCTTTCCCGGGGGCGCTACCGTTCTCATACCTTCGGTGTTGGTAACGCACTCGAACATTCCTGTCCAGGCAGGTGAAGCTCGCTACTCTGTCATTCAGTACTCAGCTGGCGCCCTTGCTCGCTGGGTGTACAACGGCCAACAACCTGATAAAGATTGGCTGGGACGTGCAGCTCCTGAACAGCTTCAACAGCGCGAAACAGACCGTCAGAATCGTTGGAAGAAGTCCTTGCATAGCTTTACTCAGTGGGAGGAGTTTGTTGGTGGTAATTGGCAAGGCTTGCGAAGTCATCTCTGTGGTGACCTAAGCGACCTGAGTGACACAACTGAAGAGGACTGAAGATGTTATTGAACCTCTTAATAAACAAACTTCTTTTCTTCCTTACGTACCTTATGTATTTTTTTGTATCTTAGATTATTTGTAGCTCACGCTTTGAAGGCAGCGAAACACGTATATTAAATATATCTGATTCAGCTCTGAGTGTTATAAGAACCTCACAAGAACATTCCTTTTGGGAAGGTACAGCACTTCAGGTGCTGCCAAGGAGAATTAGGTTGAACCCACATTCAACTGAGTTACCAAGAAAGTTGGGTTCAGCTGCATTCGTAGCCTACACCGATGTCCGCCTGCATGTCTGCAGCTTCCTCTTCAAGCTCTGCCTCATGCTTCTTACTCCGTTCCAATAACGCTTCCTTGTCTAGACCAGGGGCACGCTCAGCTGGGAGCTCGTCTTCAACTTGTGTTTCTCGGCCTCTAATGCCATCTTCAAATTCTCAAGCGCTTCCTTCTCTTGTCTATCTCGCTCAGCGCGCTTTTTATGCAGTGCCAACTCCGCTTCCTTTCTCTTGAGCTCTTCATCGTTACGCGTAGCAGCAAGCAATGGCCGGACCTTGACGCTGTCAGCCATAAGCTTAACAGTGAGAGAAACTCTATTACACACCTTCGTATACAGCTGCCACCACGGCCAATCCCTCAATTCGCTGTAAACCTTCGCATTCTTCTGAGTAGTCCGAATCGCCACTGCTCAGTTGAGCACTTTCTTGATCTGCTGCTGTCAAGTAACTACGGACACGGAGGGTCCAGGGAGCGTAACGTTGGCTGCGCGTGCCCGTTTGGCTCAATAGGGAATGTCCGGAAACTCGGTTCCGGGGCGGATTCGTTTGCCGACGGTTCGGAAGTAGTTTGAACGGATCGTCCGTTCCGTCGTAGAAGTAACACAAAAGGTATTATTTGAGTTATGTACGACTAGAGCGTACTAGTGCTCAAGAGTAGGTGGTATCAAGATGATAGCTAGCAAGTAAGTAGATTAGTGGGTTTGGGTGGTTCGGTAGTTAGACTATTTTATCTACAACTATACTCCTCTGGGTTGTACATCGAGTGGGGGTGGAAATCGTGTAGGAGAAGGGGGAAGAAGTTTTCATGACGTCTGAAAATGTTTGGTTCCCTTTCGGGTAGGGTTGATCTGAGGGTCGCTGGCACGGTCGTAATGGATTTGAGAGTTTACTGTATGAAATACGCGGTTTGTCGACGGCAAAGTAGAAAGATTTGGGTGAAAGGGAGTCACATGAGGATTCAAAGTGGGAATTGGAATAGGCTGTACTGTGCAGGGACTGTGAAGATTGGGAAGTAGGTTGCACAGCAGATGAGGAAGACGAGAAAGATGAGGAGGGTGGTTTGAGTTCGGAAGGTTCCAACATCTTGTGTGCAGCGAGCTGAGACGTACGTTTGGTGCGTTAGTTGTAGAGTGTTTTGTAAGCGAGTTATTTTTGATGCAGTCGAAGGGTTTGAATTCATAGTCTAAATTCATTGTGAGCGTGCGGGGAACGATAAGAATTTGAAGTTCCTTACAAGCAAAAAAAAGAAAAGAAAAAGATATCGGGATTCTGTTGGGTGTACAAATTTAGGCTACGACGATGATGGGGGTTTCCGAGGAGGTGTCCGAAGGTGCAGAGTCCATTACCGAAGTTGATTTCAAATTCTGTGCTTCCTCGCGGTCTTCTTTCCACTTAAGCAGCGTGAGTCCGTATCTATTTTCAGCTTCCATGCACAAGCCTTCCCATTCTCGATCGTTTGGAGGGCGGTCTCCCGGAGGCAATGGATAACGTTCAGGGTCTGGGGTCATGGTTCTCCCATCATTTTGCGTGTATCCTCAAACAACAAACGGAACTGATTGGGTTGGGTGTCGACTAATATTGGCGCCTTTAGCTTCGATATAATCTTGATAAGCAAAGGTATTAGTGAGAGGCAACGGCGATTGTAGCAATGGAATAAATCCATGTTGTGTGAGCCATCTCAATTCGTAGGTTTCGTAATACAGCTCGTTCAGTGAATCCTCCAATAGATGATCCAACTCCTTTTCCTTGTTATGATAAAGTGCTGACGTCACAGCGCGAATCCACAAATTCTCTCGACTTGACAGCAGCGGATGAGAGCGTCCTAAGATTTCGTCTTCCTCTTCCAAAAATTCCCACGCAGCCTGGAAATCTTCAACCATTCCCCGTACAATCATATACTCTGCTATGTAGTGAATTCCTTTAGATAATAGGTCTCGCCATTTCAAAACCAACTTCTTCTTATCTTTCCAGTAGCGAATTTCCTCTTCATCAATGCCTATGAATACATTCTCAAGATTCCATCGCCAATGTTCCTCCTGTGAAGCTTCAGAAGGCAAAGTTTTAGGGAGAAGGTCGTTAAAGGTTGGCACGTTAGGGATGGTTACAGCTCCATAAGGATGTTTGGGGTACTCCGACGGGAGCTTGTCTTCAGGAAGGTTCAGAACCTGCCGTCGCGCGTACTCTCGACAAAAACGACGTTGTGCTGGAGTATTGGTAAGTGGGAGCTCGTATTCTGGTTCTTGAAGCCTGTGTTGAGCCATGTAGACCAAACTAGGCTCCGGGTGAACTGGCCGTACTGCTTGTGCATGACGTAGTCCTAAGAGATGCCCCTCTATCCACGGCTGTGCTACTCGACGACGATAGAGCGCAACAGCTATGGGCTTTTGTTGAAAGAATTGCATCCACCAGATAATATGCATGGGTAAGTGAGCTTCATCAATCGTTGAACAAATGCTTACATTCTGCCTGTCCTGGGTAGGGTATTCATCTTCATTTAACTTTGGGAGGTCCGTAGGAATGATAAGGTGTCGTTGTTTAGGCAACATTGGCTTGAGAGTATTTTGTGTATACAGGACTGTCCTAGTCTCCTCTTCCTCCATTAGTTCCCTTTCCGAATCCTCATCATTCTCTTCATCTTCTTCGTCATCTTCATCGCCTTTGTGGCCTTCGCTTCGTTGTTCGTCTTCCTCAATTCCATCATCAGAGACATTAGGAGTAGGAGTCGCTTCCGTTTCATCTTCGATTGATTCGTCATCTTCTTCTTCTTCCGAAGTAACTTCTTGGATGTTGACTAGAGTTCGTCGACGAACTTCATTAGCTCAAGGTCCTTGTTCCAAATCTCCCATCTCAAAGTCCTGGTCCTCCTCGTTGTGCTCAGTTTCTTCGTCTGACAGGTACATGAGTTCCTCTTCTTCGGACTCGGAGTTTTTAGATTCTACAGCTGTCTCGTCGCTGTCGGTGGTTATTTCTGTGGATACGAACACCTGGAGAGGTTCAGATGGTCTAGGTTGAATCAAATTGCATCTATTATTAACAACACGAGTTCCTTCTGAGCCCTGTTCTTCAGTTGGCAAGGGCAAAGAGGATAAAAAGCTCCAGGGTGATGCGTCGGAGGACATAGTAAGTGTTGCGGGCGATTGTGGGATGTAGATGGGACTACGTGGAGGGGAAGAGTTAGAGGAGGGAGTCTGACTCGTACAGACTTCAGCAGATTCCGAGTTTGTGTCTGTTTGTTCTTTCTTAGCTAATTCGTCCTCGTCGCAATTCTCTTTCTTGTCGCGCTTTCTTCTTATCCCTTTTAATTTTCCTAAAGAAACTCCAAAAGCGGGTGCATCAAGCATCATTGACGTGAACTTGTTCCGCTGGAAATAAGTTTCCGCCACCTTACAAACTTGCTCAATAGTATAGGGCGTTCGCTGATCATGCAGAGGGTATTGTTGTCCTAGCTTATTTTCCAAGACGTCCTGCAATGGTTTAGGAATTCCCGCCCAAAAGTAAGTCGCATTATTAGTTGGGTCCTGATAAGTTTAAGTCTATAGAAGTCAGGGAGAGGAACAAGGATTATAAACTTCCCTATTCTTCCCTCTGCGGTGGTCACCACAGATGTCAAGTAACTATGAGTTTTCACAGTAACTATGGACACGGAGGGAGCATAACGTTGGCTGCGCGTGCCCGTTTGGCTCAATAGGGAACGTCCGGAAACTTGGTTCCGGGACGACTAGAGCGTAGTGCTCAAGAGTAGGTGGTATCAAGATGATAGCAAGATGATAGCTAGCAAGTAAGTAGATTAGTGGGTTTGGGTGGTTCGGTAGTTAGACTATTTTATCTACAACTATACTCCTCTTTATATACAATTTTCAAGCGTGAATCTAATACCTGTTCAAGCAAGGGTCAAAATATTCTCGAGCTTTCCTATACAGTCCCTATCGTTCCAGCAAGTTCCACCTCCTTCGGTTTTCCCAATTTAACAAGTTCCTCCGCTCTGACTTGTCCACGGTTTCTTTCAATATTGCATTTCGTCCTGAAACCGCCTAACCGTCCACATCCTCACAGCTGCCTACAACCGGGAAAAGACATCGAAGAGCAATCCCCGTCACTCTTCCAACTTGGCCAGCACACCAGCTTTGAAAAAGACCTTCGACATCCCAATTTTGAGCCGTGCCTCGTCAAGTTCCAATGCGCCGACTGAGGCTGTGTCGCCTACAGCTGCGTCATCAAACTCGCCAGATGCTATCCCTATGTCCTACAGTCCTGAGCACGCCTCTTAATTTCTTCCCAAGCGAAAATGCGTTTAGGTTGCTGCCATTCCCTTGCGACCCGGAAGGCGGCAGGACGGGTGCATCGGCACAGTCAGAGAACAAGGATGCAACGTATCATTCAGAAGACACGGCGAGGACGTGGGTAAGCTTATCGTTAAGTGGATCCTTGTTCTTTTCCAACCATCCCTCAGCGCGATATCCCACTTTCGCGGCATAGTGCTGAATGAGGAAGCCTTGCTCGAATCGCGCAGGCTCGTACTTACCCTCCATGGATGCTGCTGCTGCAGGTCATCAGGGTCTCCGCTGACGCCAGTCCAACCGCTGTTAAGCTTATTCGTGAAAGTAGCATCTGTTGCCTTGGGCAAGATGCACTCCTTATCCAGGCAGCTGAGGATACCAATGACGCCGCTATTTCCGGTTGATTCGATGAGGTCGATGGTAGGTTGTAAGTCCAGACCAAAGTTCACATCGTCCCACTTGATGACCTCCCGCGAGTACCCTCTCCAGCACAAACATATGGTGGCTGAAGTACTGCTGCAGCTTCTCGTTCGTGTAGTTAATGAGCAGTTGCTCGTACGTGCTGATCTCGAAAATTTTGAAACCAGCGATATCCAAAACGCCCATGAAGATTGACTTTTTCGAAGGACAATTGAGGCCTTGATTGATCCTGTCCACGAGGGAACCACAAGACTTCTCGACTTCTCATACAGGGCCTTGCAGAGGGCGGAAAACTCACCAAGGGCCTGCTGTCGGGTGTGTGCTTGAGAGACCTATTCACGAACAGCAAGGACACGAGGACGTGGAACCGCGGTATGCCAAGGAGATGGCAAACGCGCTCAGCTTGAGAAGGGTCAGGCATAGCAGCGTTGTCAGCACGGGTGACAACAATGGCGATATTGCCAATATGGAGGCCCAGGACGACTGCGACGATTTGGAAAAGATTGAATTGTTCGGCTGCAGTAAAGCCTACAACGTCAAGAGCGGCATTCAAATTGTGCCCCACCTCTCTTCGACTCTTGTTGAGATATTCGTAGCCCTCGACGCTACCATCGATTAAGAGACTCTGAGATCTAACTTAGCAAAAGACAAGGAAAGAAAATGGATGTACGCACTTTTCAGTTCTTTTCCTCCAGCTAGCAGCTGATAGGGTACGTGGAAACTTCTCTCTGCCTGGCTCCTCACCACCACCCTACTCTTCTCCAGTAGATACCAATCGATATTCGCCTCGGCAATGCTTCCATCAGGCGCGAATAATATCCTGACAAATTCCTTAATCGACTCGAATTGTTTGCCTGCATTCGCCAGAATCTTGGAGGGATACCAGAGAGCGAACTCACCATTTTCACACCAGCAGCAACCCCCTGCAGACGAGCAGCGTTAACCGATTAAACCTATTCAAATGGTCAGAATTCCTAAGAATTAGAGAAACCAAGACAAAAACACCTAGAAATATCCTTCACAAAACCCTTTGGCCATGATTACCCTCACCACCCAAGTGTCGAAATTCATTCTTGTCAAGAAAGTCGGACGCCCATATCTTCAATTGAGTCTCGCTACCGAACGACTCGTCTAGAGCGCCTGAAACTGTCCCAGTGGCCAGCAAAGGAAGAGTGGCAGCAGGTGACCATGCAAATGTGGACGTCCTATGTAGCTCTTGAAGTTTCCCAGCGGTATCAAAGGAGACTTTCAAAAAAAATTATATGCGAGAGATGTACAAGTCCAATGACAGCGCCGAGAGATTTAAGTAGACTTTTAGGATTTTCTGATGAAAGGTATCTGCACAGTAGGACATAGAGTATGATTCCTGTATCTGGTTCGGCCACACACCGGGGTTGGGATCTACGATGGAGTGTGTCGGCAACGGCATATGTAAGCCGTGAGCTCGTCCTTGCACTGGTGTGGGGTCCCAGGAACAATGATGTATGTAACTGCTTTACATCGAGATACTTCCGAAGCCGGCGTTCATCAATATACCTACCTAGTAACCTACCGACCTACCCTAAGTTCTTATCACGTGGTCTTGGATGTGCACTCCGCGCTGGTGAAGTTTCGCATTTGGCAGCAAGCCCACTGAGCGCGCAAAGCTTGCAAAAAATACTTACACTGCCGGTCTGACTTTCACCTACCCAATGACAATAAGGAGGATCTCAAGCTCCAGTGAAGGGTAATGACAAAGACGAACTTGTTGGGCACTGGTCCAGGCCTGCTTAATCTACAACCTTATTGGTACTCTTTCACGGAAACATTAGAGTAGACACATTAGAGGGTTCTAAGTACCGTTGGCTGCCCACCCTGCCAATCAAAAAAGACTTGAAAATCATGTCGCCCGTTAGCTACCAGTCCATATATGAGGAAGGAGCTGCTGGAATTGCTCCCTGGACGGGATGCACGAATTAATCGATTAACCAAGTCCTGCATGTCATCAACGAACTCCACTGGAACACATATGGGGCAGCGGTCAACAACCTGGGCAGGAAACTTCCTGTAGTCTAATTCGATGATGATGGGTTGCCCGTGATGGTCATGTTGGTGCCCAGGACTAATCAAGGTGAGAATACGATCCTTCAATAGCCCAAGAAGATCAATATAGATTGATCCATGGATGAAGTTGTGGTCCAGTTGTGAGATAGGTGGAGGAACTCCTTCTGAAACATCAATGGTGTGAGCACAGGCCATTAAACTGAGCACACTTCTACACACCTGCACGGCCTTGAGCAACATGCTTACAAAAGGTACGGTGTATGTTCCAAGCCATTCTCTGGCATTCGCGGCTGCAGTATTGGACGATGCAACATTGAGAGCACACGGTCTCCGTACATAGGCGAAAATCTCGAGATTGTGGGCACTAGAGACTTATTAGTGTAGACAAATTCAGAGTGATGATGCCTTACTCACTTCAGAATTGGAGCAACTGCTCAAAATTTGCAAGGGAACAGAGCTTAAAGTCCTTCTGCATAAACTGTTCTTCCTGTATTCTGCTACCTCAAAGAGAACTTTCCATTCAGGGTTGTTCTCGACGAGGTTCGGATAAAACCTGCCATTTGAGCGCTGGATTCGGCTGAAGGAGCTGACTATACGATGAAGAACAGAGGGATTGATTATATAGGATTGAAGTGTAATCAGGAGTGTGCAAAGCTGATCCCCAAGCGCAGCAATGCCCATGTCGGTACAGTAGAACTTGGCCATAGAGACCAGAAATCGATGGTCCAGGGCATAGCATATCCTGTGTGGCCCATCCTTGAACATGGCAATAATACATGCTAGACAAGTTCTCAGGCATAAAGCAGTGATATCGTCCGTAGGTTCCCCAATTTGGATGACCTTCAAGACATCCTGTAGTATCTTCATCTTCATTAGGCCATTAGAGACAGTCGGACAATATACAATGGTCAGCAGCAGCATGACTAGGCACATATGCAAGCGTGTGTGGTTCAGCTGGTCAAAGTCATCAGACTTCCCAAGTTCCACCTGAAAGCGAGATTGTGCTAAGGCATGGTATTGCGGGTTTATCTCTAGGAGCGATAGGAGGATGTCATAATGAATGGGATGATGAGACTGAGACATGCAGTAGGTCGCAACCAGATTAAAGAATTCGTACTCGGCGTCTGGGTGGAGTAAACAGTGCACCCAACCCCGGGCAATGATGGACTCCAGACCTGGTGAGTTAACCAATATGAAGGAGGCCACGTCATGAATAACCCTAGGATGAGGCCTTGAGCATCGACGCAGAGCCCCAAAAATCATAGCATAGGAGACTTCGTGAATGCGTCTTTGTAACCTTCCTTGCTCAGCTGTGTGCACTGGAATAAAGCCAGCCTTCTCCAACAGTACTCTAGCCCAAGACCACAGAACGCGCCAATGCAGTTGGAGAAAATCATCATCTGCATCGGTTGAGTCCGATATTATTTGCAGGACAGCGTCCAGGGTGACAGGTGGCTGCTCCAGATCGATTTCGGTAAAGAGCGGGGTCTGGTGTAGAATCGATAAATCGGGGAGATCATTGAGTGGTGGGGGCATTTGGAGTAAAAAGTATGGAAGGGTATGTACATACAGAGGGAAGTGGCTCTCGAATTGTCTTTGTGCAGTCGGAGTACGCCGTGATAATTGGGACTCCGAGGCACTCGGCGCCGTCTACAGCAGGAGCTGGATAGCTCACAAAAGCGTAAGAAAAGCAAGGTGAGGGGTCTGTCGAGCTACAGCTCAGATAGACTGTTGGATAGAAAAGGGTGAGGTAGGAAAGGGTGGGATGGTGTAGTAGTCACACTGCCAACTGTGCATCTATAACAATCAACAGGGGCGTTGACAGACTATCAACGCTGCGAGGAAATGGATTGCTTGGGCCTTGGTACAGATTACAAACAGCAGGACCTGCAGCGATACAGTGAGAGAAAGTAAAGATAGATTGATAACTGGATAGCTCACAAAAGCGTAAGAAAAGCGACAGGAAAGCGTAAGAAAAGGGTAAGAAAAGCAAGGTAAGGAGTCTGCCGAGCTATAGCTCTAGCTCAGATAGACTATTGGATAGAGAAGAGTGATATGGAGAAGGGTGAGATAGGAAAGGGTGAGGTGGTGTAGGGAGTGATAAGACGAGTGATAGATCCTACAAGGTGTCCGCTCAGCTTCGCTATATGTCCCGGGCACGACGATGCAGCACTCCGCGTTGAAGGCTATAGACAAGGACCTCAGCACGAAAAGCCATCCCCTTATCGACATTCGAACTTGCCTGTGATACGCTTGGGCTCATCGACGTGCACTGCACAGCACAGCACCGCGCAGAAGCAGCAGTACGCGGAGCAAGTGCTCGTTGACCTGAGGAAGGTGTCGGAGGTGTCCGCTGCCCGCTACCCACCCAGACTGGGCGTCATTCTCGCATCTCATGTCTGTGCACGCTCAGGCCAGCCTGCGGCTTCCATAGACGAGGATAGAATCTAGGAAGTATTCATCATGAGTACTAGTACTTACATGAAACAGGAAGATGAAAACGAAATATGGCCTGAGATAGCGTACATACCGCGAAGAATACGCTTCCAGTGATGGTGGTCCACTGCGAAGAGCGAAAAGTCGTTTCCCAGTTCCGCTGCGACAGACTTGAACACGGTCGAAGTTCAGATGGGTCATGTCATGTGCAGAATCACATGACATGTCCCATCCAAGTTCCACGCACTACAAGTGTGTTGCAGCGGACTCGGATGCAAATTTTCCGGCTTTCTCTTCAACTTCCATGTCCCATTACTATATAGCAGCGCTGGTCGCTACCTTACCATATATTCGCACTCTTTTCATGGTTCGTTCACCCTGTCGAGGCTGGAAAGACGAGTTGGACCAGGACTAGAAACACCTCATCTTCATGAACAAGGTTCGTCGTCAAATTGTTTGTTCGTCTTGCGATGCCGATGTTTTTGCTTTAGGGCTCGTTTTGACACTCCGATGAACCCTCCGGAGCATGAGATGGTTTATATCACTGTGTTTATCTAGGTCCGAAGTCCTTTACTGCCTCGGGACAACTCTGCAAATGC